>CALYLW010001650.1:5000-107736 GCA_944989445.1 Ampullaceana balthica | reverse complement strand
TTTTTAAAACTTTACTGCTATGTGTAGCTTTAAAGAAAAAGAACAAAGAACAAGGGCGATATTTCTAAAAGCTAATGTGCAGCTTTGAAGAACTATTCATTGAGGAAAGGTTTCCAAGAGGAATACTGGCCGTGGGGTTTTAGATAAGTAGATACAGACATTTTCACTTCGCCACTTTAGACGATCGGTCATTTGATCCTCATTACCAGACTAACAATGTTTCTATGTTGAAGACATTCTTTTAGTCCGGGAGACCTGTTTCGGCGGATAGGCGATGCCAAGCGCTGATCTCACTTTATCTGACTACCAATCTATGACAAATGACAATTGTATATAATGTGTACGTAGCAATGTTTAGGAAGAATAAGAGTGCTGTGTCTTTTCTCCCTTACACTATATCTAAAAAAATTACTTGATTCATTGGAATAAATAAAATAACCTAAATAATCAATAATTCAATTACAACACATGTGATCGATCTGAAATTTTGATACATTGTTTTTATTATCGGTACAAAACTGGCTGCAAAATTTCAGCTCGCTAGCTTACGAGTAAGTGGGTTAAAATTGATCCAAAGTTTTGGCGACAAGCAAGCAAGCAATCAAGGGCGGCCGCAGACACCACGAGTTAATATAAAGGATTTAAAAAATGTCGGGTATCAACATTGGCAATTTTATTTCCATATATCCTGTTTGCGGTCACTCCCCCAGCAACACCATATTTTTGTTTGATTAAAAAAACTTTTCATGCAACTAGATGTGCCAATACAGAAGGTAGTAAAGTTTTTTCATATCTTCATCAATAAAGTTAATCTCAAGATTCAGGTTAATTATATAAAAAAACATTTTTAAATAAGTGCATATGATATAATAAGTACTTATACGCCAACCTTACATTTCCAATGTTAGTTCTTTCTTCAGCTATCATCATAGATGGCTGTGGTAACGCCCAAGCATCTGATATTCTCCACTTTAAATAGGACAAGTCCTTTCGAAATAGATTTATTATTTTCAAAATAAGCAGAGTCCTCTCAAAACAGGCTTAGTTCTAGTCTATTGTGCTTAGTTTGCTGTAAATGGGTTTAGTTCAACTGAACCAGGCTTTTGTTTATTTTAAATGTACTTCTAAGTAAGAAGTGTGGGCAAGACATACCTTCCAATATCCAATTTAGGAAATGAAGAAGTGATAGCGACAATAAAATTAGAAAAAGTTGCTTCAGTTGTGTCTGGCTGTTTAACTTGTACTGTTGTCCTCAATGCCAATGATAAGTCAGATGCTGCAGACGCCCCAAAATATTCCAATAACGGCATTTCGGAATCCCGCGATTGCTCTACTTTTTTTTTGAGCCTGTAAAAATGTTGAAAAATTCCTAGCAATGCCCATGCTTCTAACCAACCAGGTTTTGTTCACTTTCAATGAATTTAGTCCTAAAGAGCAGGTCAACGATATCCTAACCAGGGCCATTGGACTCCAATTGTACCTGCCTAGGTAAAGTTTAACACGCTTTTCTTATCACAATATATTGATATAACATTTTTATGTTGTTTTCTTTTCCATAGATGATTTCACCGACGAGTCTTTTATTAATTTAGCAAAAAATTTACGTTTTCTGCAAAAAATTTGGTTGTGGACAAATTTAGGTAGGTATTTTCAAAATATGGATTTTTTTTCAATTTTATATTTAAAAAAAGTTAATCCATGTTATTGCTCAAAAGAAAAAAAGACACGATTTATTTTCCTTGAAAATTGTTTAAGTTAAAAAAAAATTAAATGTATTTAAAATTATAATAGCATAAAAGCGCTGAAACTTTGAAAACCCATACATTCTCGATTACATTACAAATAAGGAAATAAAATTCGTTCAAAGAAAAGCAAGTCCTCTATCCACTCGACCAACACCGAAGTAGTTTTATAGAAGATGTCTTTCTAAAAGTGAAAAATATGTTGTTGTTTTTTTTAATGTAAATTGTAATACAAAATAGTCTCTATTATAAAATAAAGGGCTGCGGAAATTAACAATTAATTAATCGATTGATCGTTAAAATTTTTAATCGATTAAAGTTAATTTGATCTATTAAAATTCGATAAAAATTTAAGAAAATATTTCTAATTTTTTTTTCCAATTTATTAATAATTTATATTTTATGTTACTTACATACTTTTTCCTCGTATTATTATTATTTATTTAGGCGTGCATACGTAAACAAAAAGGTTTTTCTTCCATATTTCTTGCATTGCAGAATGAATTAGCCGTGTTACGTCTCAAAATTTGGGAGTCATGTAATTACCGCTACCTAACCGATTTCGCGAAATAATGAATCGCAACTTAAAGGGATCTATATATGTGTTCTAAAAATATAATTTATCGAAATTAATCGATCAATCGATTAATGTTTTCCCGATTAATCCTACAATTTTTTTTTAATCAGTACCAGCCATAATAAAATATTTTATAATTACTTGAATAGACTATGCATAAATAAGAGGCTAGCAGTTTTTTCATCCGGAAAAAAAAGAAAAATTAAGCTTTAATAGCCTTCAACAATCTCTTTTATTTCACAGAAGAAATAAAATGTATCCTTAGTTTTTAACAAACTAAACACAAATGTGTCTTATTAAAAGTACAATTTATATCATGATATTAATGTATCATTCGGTTTGTAGTCAGCCTATATTACCTGCTCTTTGTGTGCCTAGACTTTTCCAGTGTCCGAAACATCCCAAACAAACATGCTGTTAATTAGACCCCCCAAAAATTTAAATAAATATGCTTGTTTTTCTTGTCACTCAAAATAAAATTTAACTGGGGCACATTTTAAAGATGGCTTTTTAAAGTTGTTTAAAAAAAGTTTAAATCTGTCAATGGTTTTCTTGTTTATATGTAAATCTTGTAGGCGTTCTCTCAATACAAAACCTTGTACACAATAATCCTCTGAAGAACTTTTTTCAAAAAAACAACTTTAATATGTATACAATGTACATAACGTAATTTGAGGTTATATAACGTGGACTATTCAGGCACACAGATCTGCCATCTTGACACCAGCCAACTCTAACTCTGATCTTCCCACCTTCTTAGCCAATGGGAACGACTCTTTCTTCCCGCGCTTATTACTCACGTGACCTCTCCGTCATGCAATCACGCAAACCACTCGTGATTCACCCGTGACAAAATCCTAAGGCAATTAAACTATTTTTTTTTAAATACTAGATATCCCTCTTCACGGTACTCTATGAATTTTATTTTCAGCGGTTACCGATAAATCAATAGATGCCTTATTGACCCATTGTCGACAACTCGCCACTGTTACATTACGTGATCTTAAGATTTCGTCGTCCCCTTTCATGCGTTTAGTAACAGGTTGGTAAGACCCATTATTATTATTTATTTTTTTTAAAATTAAAGTCCCATAACCTCTTTTTTGTGGTCGTAGGGGATTCTAATGTTTCCATTAGAACATTCTCGGGCTTGGTAGACCATGGCGGCGCCCATCCCTCTCCAGGTCAGCGGAGGACTTTCTTAGCGTTAGTCATTCATCAACATTTTTATAGTGGCTTTAACGTGGGCTCGATCCCATTAGTTACAACTAAGTAAAAAGCCTAAAGCCGATTTTAATCGTAACTTTAGCCAGTTGCTTAAGTAGAGGGCAAGTGGGGTGAGTACCTTCGAGACACACATTTTAAAGATTTGGTGATAGTGCAGCGTTAGTTAAAAATAACAAAAAAATTAATCTACAAATAAATATGATCACTTAACCAATAATTTAAGCAAATCTGTGTAACTGTTAGAATAATAATTATTCTCTATTCTTTTATTTTAGTGATTTTTTTTTAATTGAAAGTTTTATTTGCGGGAGACTTTATTTTACAGTTACGGGAGAATTTATTGTGATCTGGATGAAAATATTTTCTCCCCCCTCTGTATGGCGGTAGGATTTATTTTTCAAAATCTGCCTATAAAAAAACATGCTTGCTCTTTTCAGTCAAAACCATCAATTCAAGCTAAAATTTATTTGGAAAAACAAGAAAATGGTGTTCACGAGAAAACCTAAACTAGTAGATATCATTACTATACTGTCATTTAGTATTTGAAAATGGGTATTCAGTTGCCTTCATTTAGTATTTTAACTAAAATTTTCTAGTTATAACATGCCATATCCAATGTTTTAAGTTTAAAACAAAATACACACATAATAAGACGGAATTATGTCATCAATGAACTATTTACTAAAATAGTAAATATGTCAAAGCTCCGACAAAACCCTCTGTGACACTAGGTAATGTGTGTTAAGTGAAGTGTATGTAATTGTATAAATATGTGTAGACTGCATGTAAAAATGTTTAGTGATTTTGAACGATCTTCCAGATTATTACAATAATTCAAGATTATATCCCTAGACGCACTCATTCCATTCTCCCACGCACTGGAATTTCTATGTAGTAGTCAAGAAATCTTATACGATTTCGTTCATCTAACGTAAATAGGTTGCCAGACGTCCTGCAAACGGAGGACATGTCCTCCTATTTAGCTCAATGTCCTCCGACCGACAGGCAAAGCTAAAATCGTTTAAAATATCCGGCTTTCTTACATTTTATATTATAACTAGCGTATCACACGTCAAAAATGACGGAAGTTTTCAGCTGAAATCTATTTATTTTGAAAAAATGCACTTTTTGGGCGCCTACGGCGCCCACCTTTTTCAAAAGCCCAACTAACTTGTCCTTGTTTGATAAATACGAAATATTAAACTTTCTGAAATGTACACAAAGTATTTTATAATAGGGGTTGTAGGGCGCCTACGGCGCTCCCTTTGTTTTTTTATTTTATAATTAACCATCATCAAATCCTCTTTTTACAGTGTTCCCTTTTCCAAAATTAAAATATGAGCTAAAACAATGGCGTCATATAATATTCTTTTACAGCGCATCTTTAATTTGCACACCTTTTGATGCATTGGTGCAGTAATTTGGTGCGCTGCTTTCTATAATTAGTAGCGTCAAGGACAGACACTACAGACGTGACATTGCAAATTATATTGTTTAAATTTTATGTATCGTTGTTACAACTATTACATTGTATGTTTACTTTTTTTAAACCTATGTTATGGCTATTTTTTAAATAAAAAACTAGAAACCTAGACTAAGACGAAAAAAACTAGATCTAGGTTGAAAAATATTGCGGTCGTTGAAAGAGTATTGGAGGTTATGAACCGTCTTCACACAACCTTGAAAGTTTTGAAAAATAGATTGGAGGAGACATATATTCCATTTAAATTCAGGGAGACGTTGAGAAGACATGAGGTACGTGGTCGAGAAGAAGAGAAAAATAATTTTATTGCAGATGTTAAATTGGTGTATGAAGCATGCATTAGTCACTTGGAAAATTGGTTGAGACCTTTTGATGAATTTCAATGCTTTTAATTGATGTGCTTAGATATAATTGCCGATCTTAAATTTGATGACCTTTTGGCATGGATATTAAATCTGAAAGAGAAGGGTACTGTTGTAGATGATGTGCAATTGTTTGACCAATACTGCAATCTTAAATAATTTTTACAAGACAAAAAGGAACTGAAATACTCTTGTATGAACAGTGGCAGCTATTACAATAAAATTGTACTGACTGTGAGTTTAATCAGGGACGACTCAAATGAATTCCTTTGTCGTCCTCCTTTTTGTTTTATTATTTCCTCCCTTGTCCTCCTTTTGTTTTAAGATGTCCTCCTTTTGGTGTCCACGTATCTGGCAACCCTAAACGTAAAGCAAAAATTACGTCTATAAACATGGAAAAGCTTCCTAAGGGAAATAAAACAAGTAGACAGTAAATATTTTTAAAAGATATAAGATTGGTGTGATAAAAATACCGAAGTTCATGTAGTTTTGTAGGCACGGGTTGTTCCAAGATTTTAAGTTAAAACTGTTTTGACAATATTGCTTGTAAGGGAGATGGGTTCGGTCAAATTCAAGCGGGAAAGAACGACTGTTCATAAATTTTTGACATCAAAATATTTACAAAAATCGTAAAGAGCTCTCAAAATTAAATATAATTTCATTTAGCAATTTAACAGTATTAAAAAGGGCAACATTCTTCATGTAGATCAGATAAATCAAATTCGACTCTGTTAATAAGCAAAGCTGTATTCATGGAGAGTAGATTGCTTGAATCAACTCTGTCAATGGGAAAAGTTGATAATTTTTCCATATATTTACTGTGTCAATGCTACATGGCCTACAATTAAACTAATGATAAGTAAAATTCTCCTTTGGCAGAAACAACGTTAACTTTAAACAATGTTAGTAAATTTATTATCCAATGTTTATGTTATCGACTTTGTGTGACACCCGGCATTCTGTATAGTTCCTAAACATTCTAGATGAAATATTGACATTCTGTATAAAGCTAGGCATTATAGGGTAAGGCAGCATTTCAAACATCGCCGGTAACGTATACATTATGAACAATTTTGGTAGTTATTATGTAATTAACTTTCTATATCCTACATTTGTTTTTATTAGATCGAAAAAGATTCAAGATTTGATATGAAAGGAAATGTTTCATCTTTGGAGAGGTTTATTCAAGCTCAGATTATTCTTCTATTAAAAGAACTTCCAGGATTTGACAAGAGCAAATACGTCATTCACTCAAAATTGCTTTGATTGGCGATTGGAGAAAAATGTATATTAATCTCTCTTAATTATGAACAGAAATGGATTATGTTGCTTGAAACGAAGTTGTTGATGAGAGAGTAATTGTTTTGGTGAAATAAATCTCATATAAATCTATTAATACTTTTATTATTTGAATTGCTTTTAATCGTTCAGTAATTTTTCATGCTGATCTGCGAGACCAGAAAATGATATTCTTAGAAATTTCATTCTACTTGCTCAAATAATATCACTCCAATTATTTTTTTTCTATGTCCAATGACCCGTGAGATATCTTACGGCTGTTAAAGTCTATAAAAACTTTCATTTTTGTTATTGCGAAAGTGATTAAATTATACAATAATAAATCACCATAATTCTCATCTTTTCGGAATGCATTTAAGCTTCATGTTATATAGTGACGAAAATTAGATTTTTATTACAGATGATAAAAAATAAATTCACTTCACTTGAATTAAATTGTTTTAGTTGAAGAAAAAAATTAACAATTAATTCATTTTAAAAAATTGTCACGTGTACCATTAAAGAAAAATAAAAATATTAAAAACTGGGCATAAATGTATTCATATTTCTGGATATTTGTTGAAAAGGCGAGTGATGTACGAATGATGTCTTTGTTGTTGATTGTTCTAAGAAAATGTACTAAGAGGAAATAAAACTGCCTGTTTGTAATTTAGTATATTACATCATCCTCTTCAGAAATCAATTCCTAAAATACATTAAGGTTGTGAATCAAAATTAAACTTATCGTTTACAATATATATTATAAAAGAATGTTTTAACGATATAGCTTTAAAATATAACAGTTAATTAATACAGCATAGCGGGAAAAGACATCATCGTTAATATGTTTAATAAAATTGGTGTTTAAGTTTTGAAATAAAAAAAATCAAATTTTGTTTTAACTAAAATTAAATTTTAAAAGATTCCCTTTTCAAAATAAGCACAGCTCACTCTCATACTTATGATTGGAGACAAACGGCTTCATACTAGAGTAGTTGGTTTGCTGTGGTACCTATACAACTTCTTCCAGTTTCCGTGGGGGAGAGGGGAGGTTAGCTATCATACGGGCAAGAGGCAACATGTGGGGTGGTCATGTGTCCGAATTTTGATCGACACTAGAACCGAACCGAGGACACGATTCATCTTGAGAAATTAGAACCGTACCTAAGAAACAATTAATCTTGAAACAATGACCAATAATTCCTGCTCAGTTATCTCTATCATACATCATTGGATTGATGGCTTGTATTGGAAACATAAATAAAATGGTTAAAAAATATCAAACAAACAACTTCTTCACTCAGCTCAGGTCTTATTTTTGTTGAGCGAAAGTGAATAAACTTGGTTTCCCACTTAGCTTTGGGGTTTTTCTATATTATTAAATTGCACATTTTTACATCATATTTTTACATTCCGTTTAAGATATTCAATTAGAGTTATTCATAGGTTACCTGAAAATTCTTAGATCTGAAAACTGGAATCGATTTAACAATGAAAGATTGAAAACTCAAGGGCAGTCTGCAATAAAATTGAATTCGTTTAGCGAACTTTAGCTACTTCAAGTTTGGCGTATTATTTGCCATGTAAGAAGTAATATGAGTGGCCCAAATAATTGAAACGTCAAAAATTGAGTCAACAATTATGTATATTATTTCTATAGCGATAGATAGCGAATATTTTGAACAATATAAAAGCCGAAGTTCCGTCTATCTGTCTCCATAACGCTGAGGGACATAGTGCAACATTCCATAGCAGTTAAAGAAAGATTTTTTTAAAATTGAAAATATAATCATTTTGGTTTCGAGATTAACAGAGCGCATGGTGTTTCTCGCCGTAAAATATTATATGACGTCAATTACCCCAACAATTATAAATACTTTGTGTAAATGTCAGGAAATTTAATATTTCGTATTTATCAAACAAGGATAAGTTACTTGGGCTTTTGAAAAACACATTATGTTAAACCCAACACGCCTCCTGACCTCCTTTGTGGATTTTTTCTTGTTAAAATTAGTTTGCAGTAAAACAGTTGTGACATCAAAAGTAAATTAGTTGACACGTCCAATGTTTAAAGCATTTAAAAATGCATAGGAACAACGAATAAATTACTACGATTATTATTCATCAATTTAACATTATTTAAAAGAGTTAATCATGTAGAAGAATTTTTTTTTAGACGGCTCACATCTCCTTTTAAGTTATTCATATTACCTTCTCACTAGACAGGATGACCAGTTGTAACGATAACTTTATAACTCTTTTTATGTAGGCGTTCTCACAGTATACAATCTCGTGCACAATGATCCACTTAAGAATTTGTTTCAATAAAACAACTTTAATATACGTATTTTGTACACATAATTAACATTTGAGGTTATACAATATGGAAATCTTGAATCACACAACATTCGGTCCGTTCACTTCGGAACCTCACAGACAACTGTCTCGCCCAAGCCTTTCGACCAATGGGGAAGCTCCTTTGTTCCCGCGTTTATCCCTCACGTGACCTTACGTCACAACTTACGTCACAAGTCATGTTAATCACACGTGACACCAGTCCGTTAATAAATCTGAATTTCAAACCGAAAGTGATGTGGGGCTGTCTTCTGTACTGGTATGTTCTAGAATTAAGCAACTTTCTCGCAACTTGAATGCATAGAGTTTGTGTGGCGTTACCGTATTTTGGAATAACACAAATCCAAGTTTTCATTAACTCAATCCCTGGCATTATATAATAAAACATTTGTTTTTATACACCAATCCTTGCCTTCATACACCAAACCCTGCCGTTATAAACAAATGATAAGAAACGCATCTCAATGTTGCACTTCACTGGTGGTTCAACTGTACATGAAAAAATGGCATGGGTTCCAAATAGCGACTGTCCAAACAGCGACTCTCATAAAGGCGACCTCACAATAGCGACTGTTTTAAAACAGCCACTGTCACAACAGCGACCACATAATAACGACTATACAAAAAAGCGATTTTCATAACAGCGACTTCACCGCAAAGCTATTCTTATCCAACCGTTCAACTAACACAGTGGTTCCCAAATTTTTTTGACCCATGGACCACTTTTCATAGTCTAAACTTGCCCACGGACCCCAAGTGAAAAAACAACATATATGCATAGTACAAAAATTTAAAATCCTCGGCCCCCCCCCTAAAAAAAGCAACATTTTGATGAAGTATTTTTTTTTAATTATTTTTTTTAAAATAACATTTAAAACAAAATTAATGATTTGGATTAACTTATGCTACATACACACGCACTCATTCATATACAAACAACTGCTGTATAAAAAAAATATCAACAAAGAATAAAAAATGACATTTAATTTGGATTAGCTACATAATACGAAAAATGATTTAAAGAGAAGAAGATTTAAAACAGAATAGAAAAGACCAAGGTTAATTAAATCATGTCACGCTTATATCTAAATTGTGAGTAAAAGCTTGAAGGTATTGTAGAAGATCATACTGATCTCGATGTTGTTGTACAACAGTTATTCGTGTGTTCATTGTCAAGTATTTCTTCATTCGCTGAGTCAGATCTCTGCCTTGTAGCAGCTTGGTAAGATGTGTCCGTTGAAGGGCATCCTCCCGCCTTAGAGCTTCGATAAATCTGAAGATGGAAGGATGATGAGTTTCAGCTAACCCCTGAAAAGCTTTGTGCAAACTTTCGAGCTGATTCTTAGTTCGTGGCAGTCCAGTATCTTGTCGAGCATTCACATTCCACATATCTACTGGAAATAACGGCTGTCTTCTATCTCCACATCTGTTTCTCCGCCCTACGTAGTTATCTTCTAAGTAATTTAAAAAAGGCATTACTTCTGTTGGGTAGTCGGCCACCAGTTCATCAAAGGCATCGCTTACTTCATCCACAGATAGAAAGGCAAGAGCAATAAGCGTTTAAAATGCCATCCTTTTGCACATATAGCCGTTGTAATCCATTTTCCTGAATCTTTCTCCAGAGCGATTGTCCCAAGTGAAAGTAGCAGCCTTTGATGTGCGTTTGAGAAAATGCTTCAATGAGTGCAGCTTTGGAAGCTCGTTCATAGTTGATCTGTACACTTCTTGGAGCGAGTCCAGGTTTCAATGATTTGATTTCAACCCACATTCGAGAGTATGGGCCGTGTTGCTTATTTGGGAGAAAAACAAAAACAAAGGGAAGCACACTGTTTCGCATCAAAGCATGCACAGTGTACACTTGATAGAATAGGTTTGGTGATACTTTGAATGTACCATCACACATCCAGTGTTCGGAATCGTGCAAGGTTTGGAGAAAACTGGTCTGTGCTGAAAATAAGCATCCGAATAACATCTCCACGACCACTGACATAGAGCAGGAATCTTCGCTGGTTTGTTGTTTGTCTCAGTTGATCGGTATTAACAGTTCTCCAACAGTACTAGGAGCAGGCAGAGGGGTTGTTATCTGTTGCTTTCCTTTGCCGTCTGATAACCTAAAGCAGATTTGATGAAGAACCAACAGCTACTAAAACTTCTTCATTAACATCAGCGACTGCGTCCTGCACAATTCTTCATGGTGGATTCCGTGTTGTGACTGCAGCTGTTCTTAATAAGTTTTCCACTATCCGTACGGCCACTTCCGCAGGATTTGATGGATGCATGTGGACGCAACAGCTCACTGGGGTTTGTTGTTGCTGACGGTACTGAAGGCTTGTCTTTAAGCGAACTTTACAGCCAGTGTTTTTTACACCTTCAGTTGATTGTATTTAATTTTGTATTGTCCTTTCTTTACAAAAAAATCTACATGGCTATCATGTCACTTCCTTTTCTTGATTTTATAAACTCTATTGTAGGCTAGGCACAGTAAGTTTTTCAAAACCTATCACAAGCAAAAGAAAAAAAGTCGCTATTTTAACATACGCAGTTATAATGCGTTCGCCATTCAGACAGTTGCTGTTTTTACAGTCGCTATCCAGCCCGGATGTCGAAAAAGTAACATCAAGCAAATGGACACTTTTTCAAATTTTGTCACACCCTTGAGATGGTCTCCTCGCTTTTTAAAATAATGTATTAAAATAAACATCTTTGACTATGAGACTAATAATGATTCTTTTTTATTGTGTTTTTAGAATAATCAATCTTTATTGTATTGAAAGGGGGATAGGGGTGGATTTATTTTTGGGAATATTTTTTTCAGCTAAGGAAGATTTTACTGTGATCTGACGGAAAATATTTTCTGCTCCGGAAACTGTATTTTAAAATAAATCCACCGGAAGGAGAATCTGTTTGGGGGGGGGGATTTATTTTGTGGCATCAGCTCTAATACATAACAATCAGTATAGAAATATTGCCCAACTCAAGTACATTAAAAGCAAACATGTGTAAAAAAATAATTTAAAAGAGATAGACTTTTCCTAAGTTTTATTCTTTCTTCAGTACATGCTCTATAGCAGTGACACGCATCCACAAGCATACATACACACACGCACATTTCATTAAATTTCCAGAATTATTGTTAGACTTTGAGAGTGCCAGTTGACCCCGCGCGAGAAATGAAACCATTTAAACCAGTTATTCACATACCTTAAGTGTTTTAGTTTCCTTGTGTCACTGAACCATACAAAATTTCAAAAACTCGTGTTTTCTTAGAATTGAAACCAGTTTCAAATTCATCTGTGACTCGTGACTGAAGTGATGCAGTGCTTCTTTCCTCAACCAATAATAGTCGTTGCATTGAGTAGAGAGTCTATTATAAATACATTAGAAATTTGTAAGAAATATAAAACAGAACTATAACTGTATTAAAAGTTTAAAAAAAAATTAATTTAGATTACACCCCTTGCAATTATCGGTATCTTTAAATATTTTAAGAAATTAATATTAAAATTTCTAAAATAAAGAAATTGGTGTTTGTATCCACCATTTGGAGAAGAAAAAAATTCATCCTTAAAATAATTTATAAATTTTGTTTAGGTTCAAGTCTACATAATTTTTTTTATTTACGTCAGTGATCAATACAACAAATATTTTTAGTCATTTTAATGCATGCATGTATGCATTTATGAATGGATATTTTTTTGTGTACAATGGCAAAGATAAAACTATATGATTCAGGTACTAAGGTAAAACTTTATGGTACATGGCCATTATAAAACTATATGGTACTGCAATAAGATGAAATTTTATGTTACAGGGCCAATTTAAAATTATATGGTACAGGACTAAGATAAAACGTTATTGCACAGGACTGAGATAAAACCATATGGTGCAAGGACTAGATAAAATACATTTTCCCATAGATTATAAAAATGTAAGGCTTGTAAAACTGTTCAATGTATACATGTATCCCAAGAATAAAAATCATTCTTGTGATAACAGCCGGCCTCTCTCTCAATGCTGTGAGTCAATAAAATGCTCCTGTCACGTGAGGTTATGTAAGTACTGAAATCGTTGACAACGCACATTCCTAGAACGTCGGTGTTTTAGTTTCACTTTGACACAGCCGACACGACATATTCGGCCTTTCGAAAGACATTGCTTCCAATCATCAAGACATCCACCAACTCAATCTTGTTGAGAACATTTTAACCAAGTAGGATTCAAATGTCTATCATTGTGAGCTAATGTTTATAGTATAGTTTATTATAGTATAATAATGTGGTTTCTAATCATTTAATTTTTAATTTGTCGTAATGGTGTTTTCGCATTCATATTTTTTAAAGATGGATAATACATCAATACATCAATTTCTCCGGGAATATTCCGTAATCTTGAAATGCGTTAATTAATAACGCCAGCAAACCTTTTTTTTTCTACTCGGCTTCGATTGAGACTTTACATCAGAGGCAAAGAGATTTTTATGTCCATTGATGTAGTCATGTTTATTTTTTTTTAATATTTAGTAAATGTAATTGATATGTTTATTATTTGATTTACATTTCTCCTTCTCAGTTACTCAAGAAATAATTTTTTTAATGATTAAAATAAGAATTACTTAAATAATCTGCAAAATTATAATATTGTTTGGAAAGCTTTAAGAGTGCAAAATTTTTTATAATAATGGGAATTTCCCTTTACTTCTGAAATCTGTTGGCTTCGATTTGGCGCAAGTGAGCTAAAATAGCACGACTAAGCAAGGAGTTGGCCCTCTATCATTTCAATAACTTTCAATAGACGTTACATGGAGCAGAAACTCACTTTTATTGAACTATCTAGAGCAGGGTTCTCAAACTTGGATGTCTAGGTCAAGCTGATTTTTTTTACATTTCAAATAAATCTTAATAGAGTCATGAGGTAGCCACGATTCTTAAGATCTTGACTACTACCGCACGCAGGCCACAAATACTAATACATACGAAATCTTTGTGTTCTGAGTAGGGCTGATACAATTTTTTTTTACAAATTGTTCGATTAATTGGGAAGAATTTAATCGATTAACTTTGTTTAATTATAACGCATATATAGATCCACCTATTTGTATCTGATCTGCAACAACATAATTTAACTTTGGAGTTGACACACGAATGTTGTAAACTCAAACTGTAGCACTGACGTTAGGGATTTTACATAACTTTAAAAAACGTAGAGGGTTAGTTTATTTATAAAACGTATATAGTATACTGACTTTCAGTCACTTTATAGCAGACAAACCAGAGCGTTTACATTATTCTGGAAGCAGATATGATCGCATTTTATTGACGATGTATCCTGAAGAACTGAACAGTGTTTAGTACGCAACAGATGTTGCCGGTGCACAAAGAATTGTTAGCACAAAACTGCTTAAGACAGGAAAACGATGGTTATTAAGTTTCCGCCACATGAGAGGGTCCTCTGTTTCTGGAATGGAAGTTTCTTCTTGGTACCGCGTCAGCTCAGCCTGTGCAATGTGTACTGCATCTGATTCGTCTGATTTAATTGCCATCCTCTGTTAGCTTAAAAATAAAATGTTTGCTCAACTTTCCACTTAAATGCTTAACTTTAACTGTGCTGTCATTAGTCGTCATTTTTTACGTCTGCACAACGAAATAAATTATAATAATACGAGGGAAAATTATGTAAGTATTGTAAGTAACAAAAATATAAATTATTAATAAATTGAAAAAAATACTATAAACATTTTATTGAATTTTAATCAATCAAATAAATTTTAATCGACTAATTTTTTACGATTAATCGATTCATGTATCGTTAATTTCCTCAGCCCTAGTAATAAGGGTTACCCGAAAGCAGTGGTTCCCAAACTTATTTGGCCTAAGTCCCTTTCCAAAAAAATGTTATTCAGCAACGCTGGTAATTAATCTTTTTCAAATTTTATTAGGAATTAAACTTTTTTCGTAAAATATAGTACCATTGAAGCTTGAAATTATAAAACTATTTATTGAACTCAGAAGAGAAAGGTAATATAAAAAAAGAAAACATTTGAAACCTTCCTAATTAGCAGGATGAACCTGAAGTGCTGCTACTAATGCAGTAACATGGCACTATTTTTGTTATCAATAATCATAAATCACCGCTATTTACTTTTTAAAAAAAAACATTGTAAGATTATCGCACTGAATCCACGTTCCAGAAAATGAAGAAAATGCAATAAAAAACTTTTAAATTACAGCCCATATTTCAGGATAAGCTGTAGGGATCTCCTTTTGCAGCCAGAGTTGTTGGTAGATGTTTTTGAATTTAAATTTAAATTCATCATTTGTAGTTACTTCCATCAGTTCTATGGAGATTTTTCGGTGTTTGCACTTCAAAAAGGATCCAAAATCCAATCAGATGTGTTCATTTTAAAAAATATTAAATTGTTGATTAAAATCTGAATGGAGTGCATTCAAGTGCTCATAATTAGCAAATACGTCTTCATCTTTTTTTCTTTTTTTGTGTGTGTGTGTGTGTGTGTGTGTGTGTTGCTCATGATACATTTGTGAGATGGCTGAATTCCCTTCGCCCACAATTTCGTATGTGAATAAGAAGTTTTGTCACAAATACAGAAAAAACAGATTTTCTTTTTTACTCAATTCAGTTCATCATCTTGAAGCTGGAGATTGCTTTCATTAAATTTATAAAACAAGTCGGTCAAGTAAGTGATATCACTTTTGTGATTGAAATAAATGGGATCGTAGAAAATCATTTTTACTAGTCTTATATTTATTCGCTTTGTAAGTTTAAGCTGGCTATCCGAACATTTGTTTAAGATTCTTTCACGTGCTCAGTTCACGCGTTGACGACGACCGTGTATGTTCACACCCCTTACCGTCCCTACGCCCGGTTTTAAAACCAGGGGAGATAATTGTGTTTCAGTCTGTAAATGTCGCGTTTAAACATAATCACTACTTTTAGTTACGTCTCATATATAAGGGATTTATAGTCAAAAGTTAAGCTGGCTTTGCACTTACTGTAAAATGCGTAGACTAAAAAGTAGAAAATTAGTGCATTTTTAATATAAGACTAGTTTTAAAAAGTGTTTTAATGTTGATTATTATTATCTTTGAAGAACTCTAGCACCGAGTTAAACATTTTATATAACCTATCCAAACAGGCATCCTTTGACGACCAACGAACTTATGTATGAAGCAGCAAACATTACATTCTATGTCATTTTTTAAATACAAAGCTGTTCAAATAATCTTTCATTCAATGATTTGCTTCTGATTGTTTTGATAGTTTCAATAACATATTGTAATTAATTAATTATGTAGTCGTGCACTATTTTTTTTGGCTACTAGATGTTGACGATTGATGATACCAAGAAAGAACCCGTGACGGCCTCTGTGTCGGTTCGGCAGTCCAGCGCGCTACCGCTAGACCACCGCGGCCCGTAAATGAAGTCAGCAGTTCCTTTTTAAATATGCAAGAAAACCCATGTAGTGTCATACCATCGCTGGAGCACCATCTATGGCCGAAACGTATCACAATATTACAACACTCTAACTTATGGTTATTACGCCGTAATTTTCCCGTAATAATAGCGGGAAATTTCCTGATTCATATTGTGCTTCAAAATCTGTTGGTAGCACTGCCAGGGGCCATTACTGCCGCTGCCATTCCAGGATTTGGCCTTGCGATTGACCAATCGCACGAGAGGCAGTTCCCCGCGGCAACGTGTTTTGGAACGGCAATTCAGTATCACGCATGAACGGTAGCAGTGCGCGATTGCACAGATCTCAATGCAAGTGAGAGTATGCGGGAATCGAGCCTGCGTCCTATACGTTGTTCAAGAAAAAATTAAGCGTTTTGAGCGAAATTCATAAATCAATTTGTCTAAATCTTCTCTTCTTTCTTTTATGTTTTCACCGCCCCCTTATAGTTGTTCATCGCCTCACCAAATACAAATTTGGCCACGAAATTTGTGTTGACTCAAATATCTGCTACCCAGCCTACGGGTGAAACAAGGGGGATAACTCACACACGCTTGATTAGCTCGCCTGTGTCAACGGAACCCAGTTAAATATGCAAGGATGTCAGGTGAAAGAGTCCAACCTCTTTGTGAGATGGAAAATAATTAGAGGCCAATCGGACACAACTGGACAAAACCGCCCCTCAGGGTATAAATACCAGCGCGCCCCTGGATCTCGTTCTCTTCTTTTCCGGCCAACGACCACAGCATCAGAACAAACGAAGTGTAGTATTCACGTCCAGATTCTATCTGTATCCATCCTTGGTCAAGAGAGCCGACAAGTACATCCAAAACCCAGAATCTGTCTGGTTCCTGGATACCGGACCTGTGCAGAGAGGCAACACGCACTCCTTTCCACAGTCCAACCCAGGCTGACTTGTCGTCATACCCGATTGGTCACACACCGTACCAATCGAAGCTGGTGGCCACACACATAGCTGTGCCCCAAAGCTCGCACATCACACACGTGAGTGCGAATGATAACTTATCACACATCCTGTGAAAGTTAATGTCGTCTTAACCCAAGACGAGATAGCCAACACGCACCCAAGCATCGAGTATCAGGAGCACGCCCAAGTGACCTCCTTACTCAACACGCCAGCCAGAGGAACGACCTTGCAGTACCAACTGCGTCCCCCCCCCCTCAATCGAAGGAACCCGGCGCAGGGCGAGGTGACCCAGAGTTGACCTAGTGTTATCGAAGCCAGTGAACCGCCTCGGCCAGGAAGGACTTGCAGAACCAACCATCCCGCCCCTTACACAGGACACGGGTGGGGCAAGAACACCTGCAGCCAACCTCAGTACGAAGCACAACCCGTGGAGCTCGTGAGGCACCCCTACCCGCCCCAGATACAGAGGGAACCCGGAGTAGATGAGACGACCCACAGCACACAGTGCAACTATAAGTACCCACCATTAACATAAAGTTAATTGCAACTTAGCCTAATGATGATGATTAATGCTATGTGAAGGTGACATTGCATTGCAGCAATCCCATCCTTGTAAAAAGTGTATGATAAATTAAATTGTGTTAAAATTCAACCTTTTAGTTTGTTGATTGTCGTATGCGAGTAGATCACTAAAGTATACCTTGTGAGCGAGATCCAATTAAACATATATACATATATATATGCCCCTAGACAACAAGCCACCTAAGATTTCATAAATATCGCCACAAGTTCCCCGCGGCAACGTGTTTTGGAACGGCAATTCAGTATCACGCATGAACGGTAGCAGTGCGCGATTGCACAGATCTCAATGCAAGTGAGAGTATGCGGGAACCGAGCCTGCGTCCTATACGTTGTTCAAGAAAAAATTAAGCGTTTTGAGCGAAATTCATAAATCAATTTGTCTAAATCTTCTCTTCTTTCTTTTATGTTTTCACCGCCCCCTTATAGTTGTTCATCGCCTCACAATACAAATTTGGCCACCAACACCCTGTGGCGAGAAAGATGTGTATTTATGTTTGGCAAGTTTGTCTAGGGGTATATTGTTTAAATAATCCCTTCCCGCTCACAACGCATAAACTTTAGTGATCTCTCTCAATCGATATATCAACAGACCAAAGGGTGAAAAATGTAACAATAAATTTATTTACATAAATTACACAATAGTGGAAACTGGTTCCAAATAATAACAGTAATACAACCAATTAAATATCCCTCCTTTGGCCTAGCTTTATTATCATCAAGGCTAATCCTTGTAACCGAAAGTTTATGGTGTTTGTACTTAAGTGCAAGGGTCGTCGCATCCCCGCTCCGTGTGGCGGTTGGTTCTGCACGCTCCCTGGTCAGTAGGTGTGTTGAAGCGTTCAGCTGGGTAGTGCTGCCCCACACACGGCTCCGTCAGTGCTGACGTGTGTGGTTGGTTCTGCAGTGTCCCTCTAGCTGAATCGTTCGGTTCCTAGAGCTTGGCTAAACTGCTCACCTATGGTTCCAGGTGACTTCGGTAGATCACGGAAGTGTGAATGACCGGCTTCTATAAAGTATAGGCGTTTACACGTATAGGCTTCGACATACGCGGTGTGCGCTTGTCGGCGTCAGTTTACGTTAGACGTAATACTGGTAACTGTGGAGTTGTCCTCCTCAGGTTCCTGTCGATGGGTGCAGGGCTGAGGTAGGTTGTCAGTCCAAGTCGCTTGGAACAGCGGTCGGTACAGCTCTTGGTCCTGAAGGTTAACGACACTTGTCCCGGTACTGGCGGGTGCACAGAAACCAGACTAAAAATGAGAAAAACGTATATGTGTAGTTTCTCTACTTTGTCTGCTTTAATCCATCCTTCTGGCTGCCGAGCCTTCAGAGCAGGGTGTCAAAAGGGAATTAAAATAGATTCATATAAACAAATTAGCATTTAATATATTTACACAACACGAGAATGAAATTAGGATCTCATCTCTACCATCACGGGCGCAGCTCTAACTGGCTGACACCTCGTAAGTGGAGTGAGGTACAAAATATAATAATGTTATTCACTACACGCAAATATAACTTGGTCCATCTGTTTGATGGAGCGCGTGTAATCATAATTAAGAAATAAACATAGGATATTCAAATCTCGCACGTGGCGCTCATGCGGTAATCATGAGGTTAACACATTCCAATAATTTCAGCATAGCATTCTGCACGGGTTGACATTTAGATAATTACATGAATATATATACACACATACGAGGGAACAAAGCTGAAGTTCAACTTACATGGATTCTGGCTATAAAAGCAATGTCGGCTCACTCGCTGCAAGGGTGTAAGCGGGTGTAGTGGTATGAACTAAGGTCACACAGACACTAATCATCGGCTGTCGTCTTGGGCGGTAAAGAGAGCGCTATTTGGTTTTTCCTTGCCCTTTATACCCGATGGGTAACATATTCATCCCTTTTCTGATTGGCTTTTACTTGTTGTATCCCAGTCATGCAACCGTGACCTGTCGCATGATCCCGGGGCATACCTAATCAGGTAGCGTCTACTTTGGGAATCACTGCAAACGTACTATTTTATAAAGGAAGGAAGTTTAGCACAATTTATGGCATACAACAAATCCAGACGGCAAACATTTGCTTTAAAAGTTTTTGTCGTTAAGCAAATGCGGACTGGATTCATCTACAAGTGGATTTGACCTTGCAACACCAGTGCCTTTGTTGGGTTTGTCAGCGAACTTAAAAAGAACAAATTTTATTTTTGTTGTTGTTAAGTTTCATTTTTAAACAAAATGTATATATCTTCAACTTTATCTAATTATCTTTCTGGACAAAATTACATAAATGAAATCACGGTACTAAAACATCAACTGATTTGACTGGCCAAGGTGTAAAGATTCCGAAAGTATTTTATTAAAGCTCAAACTGACCCCAACTACAGATACTTGAAGCGAAAGCTGCGTTCCTTTTCTCTGGCCAAATGTGAGAGGTGCCTTTTTAAGGTCAGGAGTTGACAGTGTGGGACCAGCAAAATAAGTACTGCAATTATCAATGCGGACGTCAGCTTAGATAAATCATTCCGAAAAGGTGAGGCGCACGGTTGTGATCTTCCTGCACTACGCCAGAAAAGGATCCCACAGTGCTTAGCTCCCTTAAAGCAGGCACCTTTGATGATTCCCCTTTCTAGCGACGGTCCATAGACAAAAGATTCATATGTTATCCAGGGTGACATTGATGTTTCAGCTGATTGAATTAGGGAATTCCACCACTCCTTTGCCAGTTCAAATACACGGAAGGCACCAAGGAGTGGACTTCCCGAAGATGCCTCTTAGCTATTAATTCCGTTTGGGAGAAGGGGAAAAGTTGCTAGTAGAAAATTTTCCGGTAGACCTGTAGTAATAGTCCTAAACTCGGGACTTTTGGGTGACATTCCATAGGTAGGATATCCGCGAAGCTGTCATGTTTGCTTTCCCGAGTAGTGGGTATCTCAGACAAGTATTTGTTACATACTTAAATAATTTATTAGTTTTTAAATTCCTTTTAAAAAGTCTCAGGCTTAAACAATGTTTAGTTAAAAAAGTCTCATTCTTTCAATTTTAAGAAATCCCGATCTCAAACTCTTTCTATTGGGTACATTCCTAATTGAAAATGTCAAACTATTATTTCTTTGCAGGTGATGGTTTGAAAGTAAAAGTGAAAGCAAAATGAGCCGTTCAAACAATGGAGACTTTGACAGTCAGTCGAAATATTCCGATCAAGATGACGAAGATTCTTCAGTTAATCACATTTCATATTCAAGAGCTAGAGGGGGTCATGTTAGGAATCCACAAGGGGACACGTTGTATTCTGAGTCAAATCGTTTTTCAAGAGGCATGGGGCCAGACATTAGTGACCAGGTGGGGGGATACAGGCCTATTCTGCCGAACTGGGGAGACAGAGATTATAACCAGGGGAGAAGGTCGTTAGATCACTCAGATAGCCATCAATACAACCCCACTTATTATTCCCACATAGGCTCCGGCACTTCGGTGAGACAAGGAGGAAATTTAGATGAAAGTGATAAGATGGTAAAGGGTTCAATTTACACTTACCATGACCCTAACTTTAAACAAGTAAACACTTTCCCTAACCCTGACCTGACATACGCCCCCCTTTATTCAAGGCCCTTATCTGACAACAGAGAGGAAAGTTTCATGCCGAGAACCAGTCGTTCTTACCCAGCTCCCCATTTTCAAAGTCAGCCCTTTGCCGGTTTCCTCAATTTTAACCAGATCAACCAAAGGTCACAGTCTCGAGTGGGACCTTCTATGCTGTCACCTGGGTACGACGCAAGGTGGACTCGTAGTACTGGGTATGACGACAGACAGACGCACCTCAGGTCAGTAGTTATTCGGACGGCCAGGCCTATTCGTGAGCCGTTTGACCTCGAGGCGTACTTCAAGAAGCTGTATCGTCACCCCCACATCATTGACTGCATTCTGATGGACACTTTTGAAGGCTTGGTTTACGTGACATTTAAAGATGAGCAAGGTAAATTACGTTTAAATAAATATATCATTCATTATGAATCTCGTGGAAATGCGAGATGATGAAGATTTCTTTAAAAGGAGAATATAAGTATCAGATTGTGCACAAGCCGGTGCAAGCAAGAGGTTTGCCAATCGAAAATATACAAATAGCAACATGGAGAAAATGGAAATTTGAAATTAAAAAGAATGTAATATTGGTAGAAAGAGTCCGTTATCATCCACTTTCAACAAGCTTTATTAGAGTTCTAAATATTAGATACATAACATTATTTTCCAACTTTCACAAACGGAGATACATTGTAAAATAATTAAAGTTTGTCAGATGACGCAGTTACGTCCCCCATTACACCCATGTTGGGAAATAGATTAAGGGAGGCAAACAAAGCAAGGTGTTTCGCTGTCCTTATATTAAAGGGATAAGTGGTTGAGACTTCTCAGGAAAAATTGACTGATTCAAAATTAAGAAAATAGACGTTGATTTTCAGGAGTATTAGCAATATCTGAATATTGTGTTTTTGAATTACAAATTATCAATTACCCTAATCACTCATAAATTCTATTATTATTTTAAATTTGATATTTGACTGTTTTAAAGATGCTCAGAACGCGTGTGAAAAGTCCCATGACCCTTCATCAAGTAACATTCTTGAACTTTGGATCCCCGAAAAAGACGAGCTCGACTTTTTAAATGATTGCTTATCTGTCCATGGAGATCCCGTGAGTCAACGAGAATTTCAGCAGGATATATTCCATGTGTTAGCACACAAAAGGTGTTATGGTATTCTTGACACAATGCAGACGGATTGCTCGAAATCGATGATGATTCAAGTAAATCAATCTCTGTCCATATTAGGTGAGTTAATTACCAAAAACAAATGTTGATGAGGAGAAAAATACACATCATTTTTGTAGTCGCTGGGTGAAGCTATTAATATTTGATGCGTTGTCGGTAGTTTTATTTTCTCTCATACTATGAATTAATTTTTTAAAAACACTTTTGCAGTGGCTGCTATTTTTATTAGCTAAGATTTTAAATGAATGTTTTAAATATTTTTTTAAGAATTAGGAAACGAAAGTGTACAATTTAAGAAACTAAAATTTCCAGTTTTTGTTTGAATAAAAGAAATTTAATTGCAGTTTCTAGCAACAAAAATATATGTCATATAAGTGGGAGCAAGAATAGTCAAGGTGGTATGAGATTTTCATCACTATAAATTTGACTGTAAAGTAATTGAAATATAGGATATATCAGATTTTTTAATTTAAACTCATAATAAGATATGTGAACTTATTCAATCTGAATTTTATAAATCATTAGAAAAAAATTGCTTTGCCTCATCTGTAGAATGTTTATTTAGTTTTCATTCACTTACGATCTTTAGCCGATTTTCCTCCTCATGTAATTAAATCATCATTCCAGATCTCTCAAGCCTTCTGGTTGATGTGTCCATGGATTTGAATGTGATGGTTGCACCAGTGAAGAAATGTTTTAAGATCTTTTTACAATGGAACCCAACAGAAATGCCTGAGTCAACTGTTTTGGACTACATCAAGTGGAATTACAAGGGAGTTCAAATAAAATCTGTTGATTCTCTCCCTTCTGGACTTGTTGTAGGCGTAGACAATGAAAGTGGTGAGGTTATTTTTAAAAATATATATTTCCGTTGAATAACATTTTGTTTCTCATCGATGATTTAATAAGATTGATTTATGCTGACCTAACTAAACCATCTAAAACACGTAATAAAAACTGTCACATGGAACCTTGACGTGGACCCTGGTTAGCGTATTAAACTGGGGACACTATGATAAAGACAAATAGTTGAATAATAAAAAAAATTTAAGCGAATAAATGAAACATGAGACCAACGATGCCTCGTGCTTACAAATTTAACGCAACAGCATATATCATCATAATTTCTTGGCTGTCTGTTTTACAAGGAACTTTATTGTCCACTTTGGAAATAAACTATGTATGATCAACATTTTTTTCTGATCCTTTTAGCTTTCTGTCAAATAGTCTCAAGGGAAGTGCATGACATTTGGGGGAGATCTCTGTACGTTCAGAGATATCATCCTTGCCTGTCATTAGAAACGTATCTAAAGAACGACCAGAATCATCAACCTCATCCAACGAGCACAACAGAACGATTGAAGGGGAACAACCAACATGGTCATCATGAGGCATGTGGTGAAACACAAGACTCACGCCTGCGCTACAGTTCTAAGGGACAACATATCACTGGAGATTTATTGGATCATAAAGAAGATAATACTTCTGAATTAAGCCAACTGAGGGGGTCTCAGAATTGTTCGTTTCGTGGTGCTGGTGACAACACGAAAAAGCACAATGCGAATGGGGATCGAAAAAACCAAGAGTTAAGTCGTAGAGGGGCACCTTTTAAACAAGAAAGTTTTAGAGATGTATTCCGTAACCAATCTTTTGATTCGTCAAACCAAACCACAAATGATGAAAACCCGTCAGTTGGTAACTCTGGGAATACTCAAAGAACTGCACTGAGTCAAAATCCGACTGCTCCGGAAGAAAAATTGGAGATTGTAATTAAAGTGAATGAATTAGAGCTTCTGCTTAAAACAAAGTTCATTGAAATGTTAAAAGAAGAACACGATGATTTGACAATGGACTACGACAGGGCAAGTGGGAAAATCATCATCTCTGGTTCACGGAAAAGCTCAATGCTAGCCAAATACCAACTGGAAGAGCACATCAAAGAACAACTCGCTTCTTATGATCTAAGGAGGCTAAAAGGTGGAGAGGTTGAAATCTTCAAGATGGCCGGATTCCCTGAACAACTAAACGAAGACTTTGACAAAAATAACATAGCTGCTTACATGTCCTGTGTCAATGGCATCCCAGCCATTTTGTATGCAAAAAGCGTCAAAAACTCTAAAATTGAGACTACGTTAAAGCGCTTTATCACGTTTGAGGAACACAAAATCGACCCGAAAAAGATCAAAGTGTACCAATCTAAACAATGGGCGTCCTTCCTAGACAAACTCAAGTCTGAAGATGCTGCCCTAAAATTTTCAATTATCAAACTGGACCAGAATAAGCCAAGCATTTCATTGGTTGGTTCAAGCCATATGCAGTTCGTAATGAAAACCAAACTGGAAGAGTTTGAAAAACTGAAACCTTACAGAAGTAAGAGCGTCCCGTTTGATAATAACTTACAGGAGTACTGTGCGACATTTTTCATTTCTGAAATGCAAGACGTCAGAAAAAAATCTAAGGAGCTTGGAGCAACAATTGAACAAGCGGATGGGGAATTTCTTATTGAAGGCTTGGAAGACGGTTTACAGTATGCAGAAAAACAACTGGAAGTTTTAAGGTACTCTGCCATATCATTTTAAAACCATAAAAAGTTTTTATAATAATGTCTGATATTTATCTCGATTATATTAAGTTGTATAGTTTTATATTAAGACTTATATACATTAAATGTATTCTGTTTTATATACATAATTAAATCAAAGACATATTATTTAAATATAAATCAAAATTTAATTTTATGAAAACTGGTCTTTTTAACATTTAGTTTTTAAGCTATTTTTTTATTCTTTTAAATAATTGTTATTTTGACATGGTAGTAATGACAGTGCTTATTTTGACATGGTAGTAATGACAGTGCTTATTGTGACATGGTAGTAATGACAGTGCTTATTTTGACATGGCAGTAATGACAGTAATTATTTTGAAATGGCAGTAATGACAGTGCTTATTTTGACACGGCAGTAATGACAGTGCTTATTTTGACAAGGCAGTAATAACAGTGCTTATTTTGAAATGTGAGTAATAACAGTTTATTTTGACATGGCAGTAATGACAGTGCTTATTTTGACATGGTAGTAATGACAGTGCTTATTTTGACATGGTAGTAATGACAGCGCTTATTGTGACATTGTAGTAATGACAACGCTTATTTTGACATGGTAGTAATGACAGCGCTTATTGTGACATGGCAGTAATAACAGTGCTTATTTTGAAATGTGAGTAATAACAGTTTATTTTGACATGGCAGTAATGACAGTGCTTATTTTGACATGGTAGTAATGACAGCACTTATTGTGACATGGTAGTAATGACAACGCTTATTTTGACATGGCAGTAATAACAGTGCTTATTATGACATGGAAGTAATAGCAGTGCTATTTTGACAATTTAAAGCTCAAAAAGGGCATTATTTTAAAAATGGACGTTTCACCAAAAACCCTTTGTCAGCAAAGAACCTTCCAAAGCAAATATCTTAGCGCAAAACCTTCGTCAGCTAAATTCCTTCGTCAGCACAAAAACCATAGTCATCAAATAAACAGAAACAGATACTTAGTTTTAATTATATCTAACTCACGCGAAATTGTAGACAAATTTTAATGTCATCAAGGAAGTGTGTAATAAAATATAAATATTTACTAAAGAGATTAGAGTCAAACGTAAAAGATATGAAGTAAAATTTTTATTCAAGAAAGTGAAAATTGAAGAAAAAAAAAGATTACCTCAAAAAAAAGGGCTGATTGAAAACACTATGTGAATAACGTAGAAGGTTTTGGGCTATTTCCTTACATTTAAGTTCTTTATTACTTCGAGTAAACATATATGTCCTAGACATATTTTAAAAGCTTGGAAAATAATTATGAATAACTGCAAAGACAATGTACAATTACGTGGTTCTATTTAATATCAAACACAGAACAATAAAAGGTCTTTTAAAAAAGGTAGATTTAATTTACGGTAGTTGGTCACATAAGTTGTTATGTGAACAAAGAGTTATCCATTAAAAGAGAGCAGGAAATGGGCGTGTACCAGTTTAATTTCTGCACCAACCGCTTGTTTGTAGAGGAAAAACAATCCGTCAAAGACACAACTGTCTTGCCCATGTATTCATCTCTGTTGAATTTAAAGGAGACTGTTCCTTACTTGTCTTTTCGCACTAGTTTTGTTTTTGTTCACTAAAACTATCCCCCAGCTGCTGCCCATTCGTACCCATACAGAATTTGGCATATTTTACTTTATAAATTTGTGGGCCTGATATGTTTAGATGACAAGGAATCCTTGCAGTCATTCCTTCGTTTTTAGTTAGAAGTCTTTTCAAATATTTCTTGACTAAAACTCAACTTTTACATGAAAGAAATTATGTAATATTCACTTTTTCTTTCATTCTTCATTTTAATGTTTGCTTTGAGTTGTCATGATCTGTAAAAAAAAATAATAATAAAAAAAAGCAAGAGACAATTAATCTTCTTTGATCTGTTCATAATAATTACCTTAAATCTCTGCATATGCTTTCTTACATTTCACTTCTATCTTATTCAAAGTATTTATTTCTTTCAAATATTTGACTTATATTCTAAATCTTATACGCTAGTTTTATCTTTTCTTGAAGACACCCTTAAATTAGTATGTTTACTATTTCTTTTCAAATATCTTTCTCAACTGACCAAATGTCTGCAATGAATTTAGTTGTCAAAATTCTTCTTTGGAGAAAATCAAAATCAACATTATCACAGTCTTTCTATTTACCTTTTCTTTGTACCGTCTTATTCTTATTCAGGGACACAATCAAAGTGAAGTGTAAGACGCTAGACTACCCCGGCGCAGCTGAATTCCTGCAAAGATCAGGGGAAGAAGATTTGCTCCTGGAAATTGGCACAAAACACTCGTGTCTGATCAAACTGAGCGAAGATGGGGCTGCCGACGATTCGACGGATGATGATGAGAAGGAACAACAGATGAATATTGCTTGGGATGACATTAAAAACTGCAAGATAAGTGTTGTGAAGGGAGATCCCGAGTTGTTGAAAGTTAATCGCATATTAAACTTCATAAAAGAGGCTCACTTCAAGAACAGTGAAATGGCAAGAGGTAAAAAGACCAAAAAAATATTTTAAACTCATTAAAGCTAATAAGCTGCACGGTAACCATCACTATTACTTATTTTCTGCTTGTGTATGAGAAATTAGCGCTCGATAATTTATTATCTTATCTTAACTAATTCATACACTACTTCTAAACAGAAGATTATTGCGTCCTGCGCTTACCGTTGGTTTATGTCTAGCCTTGCATTTTTATTAGAGTTTTTAAATGTTGATAGAGCGTTGTTTGTGTTGTATTTCCAATTTAGAAATTAAATGCCTTATGCATTATTTCTACTTTGTTCTATGTTCTTCTACCCTCTAAGTGTTTCAAGGTTTAATGATTTGACGAATGTTGCTTCTCTTGTCATTTTTTAATATGCACCAGTAATGGATCTGGCGGCTCATATTGAATTTGTTCTAGTGTATCTATGATTTCTTTGGTTGATGTGTCCCATACAGAAGATTCATGTTGCATTGTCCGTTACTTTCCTAATTATGTAAGAAAGTGCAAAGATATGAAAACTAACTTATCTGTATTTTTTAATTGAAGGATTTCTATCTGATATCTACCTTTTATAATTTTCTATCTAATATAATATTTCTACCTTTTATAATATTATAAGTTCTTTGTAAGTATAAAATTATAATATATTTCATCAGCCTGATTTTAACTCTCTTATTAGATCTACAAATTCGCCATGTGCCATATGTCTACGTTTAATACTTTCCAGCAAGTAAATCGATAGCGTTGATATTTTTTTGACGTTGCGGTTCATTTATAAATTCCTCACTTCTCAGCTACATTTATAAATTAATGGATTTTCAGGGCCATTAATGCATGATTTTTTATGTACATTAATAAATTCATGACTTTTCAGATTGATTAATAAATAATTCTTGAATTTTCAGATTCATAAATAATGCATGAATTTTCATATTCGTTAATAATGAATGAATTTGATATTCATTAATAATGTATGACTTTTCAGATTAATTAATAAATTCATGACATTTCAAATACATAAACGATTCATGAATTTTTATGTCCAGTAATAAGTTCATGACTTTTTAGATTCATTCATAAATAAATGTATGGCTTTTCATGTTCATTAATAAAGTAATGATTTTTCATGGCTATCAATAAATTCATGATTTTTCAGGTCCACAAATAAATTCAAGACTTTTCAGATTCATTAACAAAATCATGACTTTTCAAAATGCAATCTATAAATTTATGAAACAATTAACGGATGCTCTCTTTAATGAAGGATTTGTTGGTGGTAAAGAGACTTGGGAAAAGATTAAAGAAGACATGGTTGGAATAAGTATGGAAGCTCTAGAGACTTCAGGAGGAAAGAATAAGGACGTGAGAATACATCATTTTATTTGCAACAACGAAGAGAAACATCTTAGAGAAGCATTGATACTTGGCTTTAATAAAGCTTCATCTAGCAATTGCCAAGCATTGGCAATAGCTCTAGGAGGAATCGGTAAATACTTATATGCGTTATACTTTGTTTACCGGTACATTTTCTGGAATATTAACCGGCTCCATTACAATCTGTAAATGCAGTTTTACAAGACAGAATTCTTAGAGAAAAAAAACAAGAAAAAAACAACACTTTATTAACTTCACTGTTGTCTTGTGCATATATGGCTTGTGTTATGTAATATAGCATTCCTATTTGCAAAAAATAAGTCACTACCCTTTTTTATAACCCTTAACTGGTTTTTAATGCAAAACAGAAATAATATAGAAGAAAATCTCACCCTCTTGTTTCTTTTTAAGTTCTTAAACTACATTTTCGGGAACAAATAATTACTTTACCGATTCTGAAAAAGAACATAGAGCTTTGATTTTTAAAAAAAAATGTTACAATTTTCATTATTGCTCTTTTAAATTAATTTTTGAGTATTTTGACGAAATGTTTAAAGTGCATATTTTAATATCATGTTGTTTTAAATCCACATCATTTTATGCATTTATATACCTTTAACCAAGTGATGTATCAACACTATTTTTTTTTAAAACAAAAAACACTCGCAACTTAGATTCATATAAATAAACGCCAAAGAAAAATAAATAAATAAACGTTTGAACATAAGTTTATATTCATTTTGAAATTAAAATGTGATATTTTAATAATATGCGCTAGTATAAATTTTGCAAATTCTTTTTTTTAATACTCACTACATTCTGAATGTCAACATCGATAGCAGTCTGCATCTATTTATATTGTACAGCATAACTTAGTACTGTAGAGCTTGTCACAAAAGTGTTGCTTACTTAAAAAATTAATTTGCAGATTATCTGGAGCTCAAGCAAGAACCCTGTTCAAAACTCATAGCACAAGCGGTGACTAAGCAAATCAAAGAAACCCCCTCAAATAAGATCAAAAGTGTCTTTATCTGTGGCAATGAGGAGAAACTCCTGAGAAAAATCGCTTCAGATCTTCAACTCAAGTCTCCAGGGGATACAAGTAATTGCACAACTTTCTGTTTTGTGTGGGAAAAGACAGTTAGTAAAAACAGTTTGCTTTGCCACTCATTTAATCACTATAGTATTAGAAGTGAACTTTATTTATTCTAAGCAACTTTGTATGATATATATAATTATATTCATATTTTTAAAATTATGGTAATTAATTTTTTTTTAATTTATAACTGATTATACCAAAAAGCTGCAGTTAATCCAGCCACTCGTAAGCCTCAGGGTATGTCACCCAGGAGACAGAAGAAGAAACCACTGTCCCAAACCAATCCATCGTCCAGGTCGTCGAATTCAACAGAGAGCAAATCCAAACTTGTCTTCACACCTATAACAGTTGAACTGATTTCTGGGGATATCTTAACCGAGGCGGTAATATTATGTCACGTGTTGTTGTTTTATATAAAATTCGTTCCTACAATTCAAATTAGCAGTCCCTTTAACCTTAACACTAGGCTAAATATTAGTTATTTGTACAAAGACAGGTAGGACACATTCACGTTAGGGACCCTTTATTAAATAACACACGATTTGAATCGGACACGAATTGTGCGATTAATATTTTTGTGATTCTAAGAATAATTTTCACAGTCAACATTGAGTTTATTTTTTTTTCTGCTACATAAATGTGTTCGTAACATTTTGACAAATCATTTACAGACTGATGTCATTGTGACCTCGATTCAGAAGGACCTGAACATGAACCTGGGGCAGGTGATAAGGTCCGTCTTACAAAAGGGAGGTGCAGCTATTCAGCAGGAACTCAATGAAAAGTTAGTTTAAAATGTCAATGATTTTATTATGAAATATTTTTTCTGGCTTTAAAAATCTTCCTTTTCGTTTAAACACGGATCTCCAGCACTTAAAACTTAGATTTACAATCAGACTTTTAAAACACTCTTTAAAAAAAAATAACAATCCCCGCACTCAATAAGTCATGCGTTTTAATTTAAATCTAAGTTTTTTTTAAACTCACATTTTTATTTCTGGGTTTGAAATTTCCCTTTTAAAACCACGGGAATTATAATAACTCGATGCTATTTTTATTATTCTATTTGATCAAAATGTCCTTTCCATAAACTGTTACTTCATAGCTATCCTAATGGTATTGCCGCTGGAGAATTCGCTGCAAGTGGAGGCGGCAAATTGCAGTTTAAACGAATTTTCCATGCTTGTCTGCCAACATTGAATACGGGTAATGATAAGGTAGGTTTATTTTCTTTTCTTTTTTCTACGAAACATCTTGGTAAATGTTATACAACTGAAACTTGAAATGCTAAAATCACGGAATAAAGAAACGTTGACAACTATGGAACACTGGCACAAACGTATGAATCCAAAAAGATGTACTGATACCAGCAGCGTAGCGTAGGTATGCGCCGCCCGGGGCAGAACCCAGGTTTGCCTCACCCGCACAGTAAAAATATGTTGATGCTATAGAGAAACGATATTTTTTCTAAAGTAATGATAAGATCGCTATACATTTTTATGTTAGAAATAAATAGAAGAGCTTTCATTTTTAGATTTAAATTGAAGTTTTCCTCTTTAATGTATCAATATTGTCAGACATAGGATGCTCATTAACCAAAAAGCTATATTTTTAGTCAATTTTGGTGTATCCATTATAGATCGTATAAAGTACGTCCATAAAGTACGTCACGCTAATTTTGACAATATTTAACCCGTCACAATCTGTCACAAATATCGGACCCCCCCCCCTAAAATGCGTCACATTTTCGAACAAAAATATTTTTTTTATTTACAAAATAATTAAAATTTAATATAAAACACCGTGACGTCCCACATGGCTGTACCCCCCTCCCCTGACACAAACTGTCACACTTTCTTACATCCCCTCCCCCCTCTGGAGCGTGACGTACTTTATGGGCGGCAACTAATGAATTTTTTCATTAACTTAATTTTGTAGAAGAGTCTCTCACAGCTCGTATATATTATGACAGTTGTAACCATTGTTGGAATTAATGATATTATACTAGGCAGGGTAACTTTGAGATTAAACATCTTAATAACTTGAATAAATGTTATCTGCTTGAATTTATTAAATCATATTTCTTTACCCGAGGAATAAAATAGTTTTTGTTACACAATGTCATGTTAGATTCGCTTAATTTGAATACTCTAACTATTGAAGGTAAAATTACAAAGTACAATAAATTAGCTGGTATGAAAAAAATCATGTCTGTTTTCTGAATTCTATATTTGTAGAAAACCTCCCATAAATATATACATTAATCTAATCTTATGAAGAATACAACTTTCTTTTTAATTTCTACGCCCTCGCTTTTATCACCAATAATTCGCTCCCTCGTTTGGTTAAAAAAATGATAAGGTATTCATATACAATTTTATCAAAAGTATAAGCATCTTTTAAGTATTCCATTGTTTCTCTGTGAGTAGCTTTTGCAAAGCATTTTTACCACTAGAATTTCTGGCATCAATTACTTCTTAAAGAACATGTACATGTTTCCAGATAGTAAATAAATGAAAAAGAAAAAGCTTTCATTGCGGCTAACAAAGTGCTTGTGTTTAGCTTTTCGTCTGCATGCCTCTATCGGTTTTTCTATAGCTTTCAAAATTACCTCAAAATTGCTTTATGGTATAGTCACTATTTTGTATTCAGAAGTCTGTATAATGCCTTGCATTTTGAAGCAATCAGATCTTTCCAATGGCGTGTGGACAATGAGAAGGATGCGTAACAACTTTATAGTGTACCAAAAATAGTTGCAGAGTTCGTTGCAGTTGGAGCATCATGTAAAGATATCAGATTTAATGAACCTAGCAAAGAACTAATTGTACATTGAGCTATATGTCTTTGAGTCTTTCTTTAGCTCCTGTATACTATCCATCCATGAAGAAGTGTTAACACATTTTGGGCCTCTGTAGTCCATTATTTTAAAACCATCATTTATTTAAAATTATATTAGAAAGGAGAAATGTCGTAAACTGAGTCATTGTTTGTTTCAATAAAGTCTTTAAAGTGTTCTACAACGTCTAATGTCATATTTTCTGAGAAGTGAACATTTAATATGTTGGACAATCTCTCAATCTCGCTGCAGTTATAGTAATCGCAACGTTTCATCTTTAAATACGATTAATTTATTTATATCAATTTTTGTTGTTTTTGTTGAAGTTTCATTGTTTGCATATAGAATTTAACGGATACAGCAATTTTCGATTCTACATGATGAGCGGCTGACAAACTAAATCAGTTATAAGTAACAACACATCAGTGTCATGTTTTTATACTACTTCGGCCCTTTTTTCAGTGCAGTAGCATTAGTATCATAAGACCTTAGATTAGTTATGGAGTTTTAAGTTCTGACACTAGAAACATTCACTTATTTTAGTAAAGTTACTTCTTTTCTTTTATTATTTTTTCCATGGCTTTTCTTTTATTTAACATTATTTTTACTTTTTTCATTTTTAAAATATACTTAACAACAAGGAATTTGCTTGGATACTGTAATTAACGCTTCTACAACATGAATGGCCGTCAAATTTATAGAATCAATTAAGTTACTAGTAGATTAGTGTCACGTTTTCATACTACTTAAGCCTCTTGGATTTCTATTTCAGTAGCATAAGTATCAGAATAATTTATATCCAGTATGGATTTTGAAATTATGGCAGTAGAAACGTTTACATATTTAAGTATTTTAAATCTTTTTAATCAATTTCTTATTTTATCTGTTGTTTCATTAAAATAATTTCACTCTCTTTAAAAACTCTTGATAATGATTTTTTGTCATCAGCCTCATTGATCTAATTTCAATATTTTGTATAATCACAAGAAACCACTTGCAGTTGTATGATGTCAAAGATATACTCTCTAAACATGAGGAAAAGAAATGTTCATGAACTACAATTGTATTATAGTAATTTTTTAAGAAATAAATAAAAGGAAGGATATTCTAAAGACTAAACTTTTGCTGATCTATTGTATCATTTCTGGTAACCACAAGAGCCTATGCTCGTTGTCAAAGGTGTATCTGGGATATTTATTGCCCTGAAAAAAAACACTATAAAATTTGAGTCTCCTAACCATTTATTACCCTTGTTCACTTAAAATAATGTAACGTCGTAAGCAATGTTCCCTCTTATTAAGGTTCGTTGGTCCGTGTGGAAAGTAAAAAAAAACTCGTGTACAAAGTTTCACAGCATCCATTTTTGTGTGGAAATTGTACATTTGCTGCTTGGTAATTCTAAAATGCCGCGCATGTTAAAGGGAACATTGGTCTTAAGCCTAATTTAGATGCCCCTCCACCTAAGCACCAGGGGACATATGTACCCCTTTCACTACGCCTCTGCTCGGAGTCGCTTCTCGTCATACTGCTCAGTGGCAAATCCATAGCAACACGATCTGGTTAACTGTCTTTTCCTTTGCTTATTTCCTGTGATAGATCAAAGAGCTTGTCCATAAAATCCTAGAACAGGCTAGTAAAGAAAGTTTAACATCGGTAGCTATTCCAGCTCTGGGTACTGCCAACCTGTCCTATGATCCTGGTGAGTATTCATTTATCTACTAAATTTTTTTTTGTCTTTTTTACACGCAGTTATTCTTTTTTTCAAAACTTTAAAATATAATGTAATCAAGGGGCAAGTTCTAAAGTACACCATCCCATTATTTTTTAACGTATCTCAGCAGTTGTTGCTTTTTTTTTAATTAAAAAATGCAAGACTAGACATAAACCATGGATAAGCGTTAGAAGCACTAATCTTCTATGTAGAAGGAGCGACTGAATCAAAGTAGATTTGATAAGATTAGATTTATGAACTTAAAATAACCAGCCAAATAACGTAGGCTGATATTAAACCGCCAACTCATGTTGGTGGCGATGCATGTACATACATAATAGTATGCATCATACCCCACTTATCATCTTTCGCTGGAAAAATACGCACCAAAACGCATGAGATTTTTTATAGCGCTATTGAGCCTGTTTTTATTATCAATGTTATTATAGAACACCTTACAGAGTTGAATTTTAAAAACAAAACTAACGAAATAAATAATATTCCAGCGGAAGTAATAAGAAAAACTCTTTCTTTTAATATATCATCAAAGCCTATAATATATTATTTTAAAGTAAAAGGAGTGCCTTTTAAAATCCTTTATATTAACTCGTGGCGTCTGTTTGCTTGATTGATGCCTTAAATGCCGAAAAAACTTTGGATTGATTTTTAAGCCACTTCCTCGTATGCTAGCGAGCTGAAATTTTGCAGGCAGACTCGTGCCAATGATAAAAATGGCCTATCAAAATTTCAGATCGATCGAATGTATTGTAATTAAATTAATGAATTTTTGGATATATCTATTCATCTCTATGTAGCATGTTAATTTTTGTGCTAGAGTGTCGCGGTGCGTATTATATTGAACAACCTTTTTAATATTTTCCTGTCGCGCGGTGCGTATTATATTGACGATACTTTTTAAAAATATATTCCCGATCCGTGCGCATTATATTAAACATGTTTTACGAGACATAGCAAAAATTTTGGATTTTTGGATTGTTTTTCGATGAGTATTATAATGAACATAATTTTAGTTATGTCTGGTAAATAAAGGATTTATAGTCAAAAACTTGTTTAATCCATTATATTAACTCGTGGCGCCTGCTTAATAATATTAATCACATCAAATAAAACATGGCTCTTTTTACTTCGTTCCCTTCACACATTAATAAAAGCTCAAATAATGACGTCACGTCACAATATTTTATGGCGAGAGACACATTTTGTTTATCTCGAAAGCAACATTTTTACTTCTATATATATTTTTTTTATCGGGAGTTACCTCGCATAGCGTCACGGACAGACATGACAGACGTGACAGAGATTGCAAATTATGTATATTGATTCTTCTAGTTATGTCTTGTATATAGAGGATTTATGGTCAAAAACTGTTTTTTTACGGGTTTTTTTTTATTATGTTATTTTTGGCCCCCAAATAGAGCATTGGGTGTGTGATATAAAGCAATAGTGTACTACATACAGACGCTAATCACACAATTGATTACGGTATATGTATGAGTATACGTTTACGCCATGCTAAGGCATGTATATGTCCTTCCTATTCAGCTATCGTTTGTAAAAGTATTGTGTATGCGGTTGAAGATTTTGCAAAAGAGAATCAACAGACGTCATTGAAATTAGTAAAGCTTGTTGTGTTTACTGGAAACGGTGACATCTTAAAGGTAACAGTAATGTTTTCAGTATCATCATGAAGATAACAATCATGTTTTCATTATCACCATCAAGGTAACAACCAGGTTTTTAGTATAATCATGAAGGTAGTTGCAATGCTTTCAGTATCACCATGAAGGTAAATGCCATGTTTTCAGTATCATCATGAAGGTAGTTGCAATGTTTTCAGTATCATCATGAAGGTAAATGCCATGTTTTCAGTATCATCATGAAGGTAAATGCCATGTTTTCAGTATTATCATGAAGGTAGTTGCAATGTTTTCAGTATCATCATGAAGGTAAATGCCCTGTTTTCAGTATCACCATGAAGGTAAATGCCATGTTTTCAGTATCATCATGAAGGTAGTTGCAATGTTTTCAGTATCATCATGAAGGTAAATGCCATGTTTTCAGTATCATCATGAAGGTAAATGCCATGTTTGCAGTATTATCATGAAGGTAGTTGCAATGTTTTCAGTATCATCATGAAGGTAAATGCCATGTTTTCAGTATTATCATGAAGGTAGTTGCAATGTTTTCAGTATCATCATGAAGGTAAATGCCATGTTTTCAGTATCATCATGAAGGTAAATGCCATGTTTTCAGTATCATCATGAAGGTAAATGCCATGTTTTCAGTATCATCATGAAGGTAAATGCCATGTTTTCAGTATCATCATTAAGGTAGTTGCAATGTTTTCAGTATCATCATGAAGGTAAATGCCATGTTTTCAGTATCATCATGAAAGTAAATGCCATGTTTTCAGTATCATCATGAAAGTAACTTCCATTTGTCTAGAATCTTAATGAAGGTAACTTCCATGTTTTCAGAGAGTAACTACTATTTTTAAAACAGAGTTTAGGATTTATTTGAAAGTAAACCGTAAGATCACTTGCTTGGCTGTATCAAAACTGTTTATAAATTTAAGATGTGACATTTTTTTTCTATAACTTTACCTACAATACTAATTTTAAGCATTGTAATTGTTTAGATTTCTCCTTCCACGTAATTACCACATACCTACACCAATCACATTTCTTACTACCCCATAAAAAACATACTCGACTGCATCCCATTTTATGCCCTAGACTCTTTAGTTTATGTCTATCAATCATTTTGTCTCTCTTTCCATAGCTCATTATCTTGTGTAACACCCTCACCTCACACACACGCACTCTTTTATCAAACACATCAACTTTTAGTATTTAAAAAAACTAATCAAATGCTTTAATCGTAAAAAAAGTGTTGTTTTTTCACATTGTCGAACAGAGATACGGAAAGGCAATGCTTGAATACGATTCACCAGGTAAGGACAGTGTCATTTACAGATAATAATACTGCAAGTTCCTACATAAGTTTAAATTGTCAATTTATACCGCTTATTTTTATTGTTATTTTATTTAATATTGATATTTTATACACAAAAATTCTAAATCAATAAATTGTAATTGGACAGTAAATTTCAATTTTATAAAATGCAAAGTCCTTTAGATGCCTAAAAAATGTAGCGAGTAGAGTACTAGAAGCATGGAATACAATTTTTATATTAGTATTTCTATTACACAAATACGTTATTACATTTTTTGCAAAATCAGATAATTGTAATAGTTTATTGAATTTTCGATGGAATTTTTAGTTTGAAGATATGACATCCAAATAGTTTTACTAAACCAAATTTATGCTGAGTGAAGTTTGAATTAAGCCATTTTTATTGTTTAAGCACCGTCTACATTTGCAACATATTCATCAGCCCTGAGTTCGAAATCAACACCTACGAGTGCCAATGATTCTTTTGGCAACATTTCCGTTCAGTTAAAGAGTGGTGATTTAACAGACCAAAAGGTATGAGGATTTTTGTTAGATACCTATACAGATGAACTCGTTGATAAGTGACAAAACATAAGAAAACAATCATTAGATTTTTATGTGTGTCAAAGTCCAATATAAAGTTCAATTTTATTTTATTTTACTTGTGATTGAACATTTTCAATTACAATGGAAAATCCAATTGTGGGCGAAAAAAAATATTTAAATATATGTATTGTAATTAAGCGCTCCAGTCTTTATAAAGATAAAGTGATAGATATATAGATAGTAATATACAGAGATAGAGATTTAGATAGTGATATATAGACAAATAGATAAAGATAGAAATGTAAAGAGATAGAAATTAGAACAATTAAAATGAATCTTAATAATGTAACTATAACCAATACCAAAAAAAATTTCCTCAAATGAACCAGCTAACAAATTATGTCAATCTCAGATTAGCAGTAATAACGGGATGTATTAGCCTTTATATATTTTAAAAGTCTGTCCTGTCAGTTTGAGCTTGCACAAGCAACTACTCCTGAACCATACCAGATAGAGGGTTAGAGGCGTTTTGCAAATATTTTAAGGAGGTCCCAAGGATGTGCACGAGCCAAAATATTCCCGAGAAAGGTTTACTGAATTTCCTAGAAAATTTTTAAAAAACGAAAAAATATCAGCGTTTTGTCAATTTCTCGCCTACCATAACATCTATCGGGTTGAAACAAACGCCAAACGATAGCTAATAATATTTAGAACAATGTTGGAGAAGGAATTTTTTATAAATCTCTTTTCGTTCGACTCCCGTAATTTTAGCAGCAATTTGTAGATAGCAATTGTTTGGTTTACTTTCAGAATTACTGATTTGAAATGACTTTTAATGTAATCCAGAATGATTTCCCTTGAATAAAAAAATCGGAAATTATTATTATTTTTTTTTGGAAATTGCGTTTAAATACTCATTCGAGTTTTAATTATTTTTTTTTGTTTTAACCTCTGTCTCAGACAACGGCCATTGTGGTATCGGTGGACAGGAATATGGATTTAAGGAAGGGGAAAGTTGCCAAAGCCATCCTTGCTAAAGGAGGGGGAAGCATTCAGTTAGAGCTTAATCAAAAGTAAGAACACTCATTTTATTCTTAACACACATTTTTAAATTTAAATTTTGGTTTTTGTATTTTTATGTATCTGTTAAATTTTCCTGACAATTCTAATTTGTATACAAACGTGTGTTTAGTGAATTGAAAATCTTAATGAACGAATTCAGAAAACAAAATATAATTAACGTATTGCTAAATTTGAAATGTAAAACTCAGGTACCCAAACGGATTAGAATATTTCCAATACGGGCGAACAGATTCTGGGAACTTGTCTTGTGAAGAAATCTACTTCGTCTGTCTGCCCTCATGGAAATATTTTGACGCCAAGATAGTGAGTCGCTGAAATATTCACATTTATCATTGAAACAGGGGCTCTGTGTATCATTTTATAACGTTCATCACTCCTCAACATATTTCTTTTGTTGTATCAAAAAGTTAGATATGTTGGTTTTTTTTTAAATATAAATAATTCACTTATTGCTATCTAGATGAGAATGATTAAATTATTGGTTTGGCATCTTTCCGTCTACGATAGACGATAGATGTATCTTTATTATTTGCGTAATAGTTGACATACGAAACTGGGAAAACCTGGCAGAGGATTAAATAATTATGTATTCAACAAATAACACGGTATGTTATCATATTACCATACCATATTCATACGCTATTTCATTAACTTCATGGGCTCCCTGTACCAGCGCGCGTTGCTTACAAACTGTTCGTTCTCTGCCACATCTTCTTTTCTGACTCATGCCCTTCCTGTCTTACTGAATTTCTCTCTGTCTACTCTCCCACTCGTTAGCTACGCTCTTCTACAGACATACGCATTCTTTCTGTTCCTAAGACTTTTACTAAAAAATTGGTGACAGGTATTACTCTTTGTGTGCAACGAAACATTGGAATTCTCTAATATTAAAAATTCGCAGTATTCCTAATAATAAAGCCTTCAAGACTGCACTGAAAACACATGTTACCAAACTTTACTTTCAAAATTAATAAAACAAGAATCAAAGATTTCTTTAAATGATAACGAAAGCTTATGTGCATCATGTCATTATATTTTCTATTTAAGATATGCATTTTTTTTTACATTGAATGCATTTATAAACATACTAGCAAAATACCCGCAGCGGAAAATTAAGATTTCAGTTAAGGTTGAGAACCCGCGTAACATATATATCTCATATAATGAAAAACCTACATTGGGGCCCCCGGCCCCCCTTTGAGTGATAATTTTGTTTTTGCCTGTTACCATCGCGGGAGGGTACACAACAACTTAACAAAGTTTCATGCTTCTACCTAAATGGGAAATTGGAGAATTTGTGATTATTCAGTTTTTATATAGCTCAAATAAGAAAAAAAACTATATTTGTCCGCCCGCATTAGTGGGAATTTATAATTCTTCTTCGCCAATGATCGTCGTGAGAGTGTACGTAACGACTTCCCGAAGTTTCATGCTTCTACCTAAACGGGAAATTTGAGAATTTGATGAGTCAGATTTTATATAACTTATAAAAGGAAAAAAACTACATTTAGGCCCCCGACCCCCCCCCTCAATGAGTGGGAATTAAAAAAAGAATTGCCAATTATCGTCGTAAGAGTTTACTTAACAACTTCCCAAATTTCATGCTTCTACCTACTCGGGATGTTGGAGATTTAATGATGAGTCTGTTTTATATAGCTCATATAAGGAAAAACCTACATTTTGGCCCCCGGCCCTCCCCCATGAGTGATAAATTTAGTTCTTTTCACCTGTTGCCATTGCGGGAGGGTACTCAACAACTTCCCAAAGATGCATGCTTCTACCTACACTGGAAATTGGAGAATTATAGATAAGTTAGTTTTTATAGAAGAAAAAACTACATTTGGGCCCATGCCCTCCATGAGTGATAATTTTGTTTTTCACCTGTTACCATTGCAAAGTTTCATGCTTTTACCTTCACTGGAAATTTGATAACTAGTGATTAATCAGTTTTATACAGTTTTATAAGGAAAAAACTACTTTTGGGCTCCCGGCCCCAATAAGTGTAATTTTAAATATTTGTCTAACCTGTTACCATCGCAGGAGTGTACTCAACAACTTCCCAAAGTTTCATGCTTCTACCTACACCGGAAGATGTAGATTTAGTGTTGATTCAGTTTTATAAAGACCATATTAGGAAAAAAAACATTTTGGCCCCCGGCCCCTCATTAGTGGGAATTTAAAATTCTTTGTTCACTAATTATCGTCGTGAGACTGTACTCAAGAACTTCCCAAAGTTTTATGCTTCTACCTAGACTGGAAGATGGAGAATTAGTGATGAGTAAGTCAGTGAGTGAGTGAGTGAGTTGGTGAGGACTTTGCCTTTTTACCACGTTTTTATTAACTTGCTTTCGTGTCTGTCTGTCTGTCTGTCCGCAATTTTTCAAATTTGCCAACGTAAAATTAAACCACTTCTAATGGTCCTAGAGAGCTCAAATTTTACCACAGATAGATCTTGGATGAGATGCATTGTATCAAAATTTCAGATCGATCGAATGTACCGTAATTAAATTAATGGATTTTTAGTTTATCTCTATATAAGCATCTGTATCCGACTGCCGTTGTTAGATTTCACGTGCCGAGTTCACCCTGTGACCTCATCGCGGTCGTATTAAAACGTTGGGCGGGTGCTGATGAGGTGTTTGGTAAAATAAATAGATGTAAAAACAGATTTTTAAAAACTACATTTTTATAAGTGGACTAAAAAGAAGAAATTAATTTAAAACTTATACGTTCAAGTACTTTCATTTAATATGACTAAAAAACGTGGGGCGGGCGCTTATGAGGTTTTACATATGCAGTTCACTCATTCTATCACTTATAGATCTCCATTTAACTTTTATACCAAACACCCGCCCCACGTTTTTAGTCATTAAATGAAAGTACTTGAACGTATACGTTTTAAATTATTTTCTTCTTTTTAGTCCACTTATAAAAGCGTGGTTTTTAAAAATCCTTTTTTACCTTTATTTATTTTGTAACTATCAAAATACCCGCGCTTCGCAGCGGAAAATTAGGATTTCAGTTAGTGTTGCGAACCCGCGTAACACCAATTCAAAACACCAATTGATTTCAATCTGGATCATGATGGATATACTAAATATATTAACTTCACAGTCTTGTCTGTCTGTCTGTCGTGGTCCCACGGAAAAAATGACACACTTACCGTGATCCTATCGAGCTAATATTTGAAATATTTGTGTCATCTGTTACCATTACGGGAGGGTACTCAGCAACTTCCCAAAGTTTCATTCTCCTGCCGACACGGGAAATTGGAGATTTAATGATGAGTCTGTTTTATATAGCTCATATAAGGAAAATACATACATGTTGGCCCCCGGCCCCCAGTCAGTGATAAATTAAATTAATTTTAACCTGTTAACATCGCTGGAGTGTTTTCAACAACTACCCAAAGTTTCATGCTTCTACTTACAGGTTAAATTGGAGACTTCGTGATGAGTCAGTTTTATATTATAAAAAAACTACATTGCCCCCCCCCCAGCCCCCTAGTGAGTGATAAATTTATATTTTTCTCGCCTCTTACCATCGCAGGAGTTTACTCAACAACTTTCCAAATTTTCATGCTTTTACCTACACGGGAAGTTTGAGAATTAGTGATGAGTGAGTGAGTGAGTGAGTGAGTCAGTCAGTCAGGGCTTTGGCTTTTATAGGTATAGAAGATGTGTAACTTTTTTTTATGTCATGCGCTGTGAGCCTTGGTACTGACTGTGGTACTGTGTAGATAAATTATCAAATTATTGTTATTATTATTAAAATTATCATGTTTGTAACATGTTTCTCAGATGAAGAAGCTGATACTTGACATACTCAAGGACATAGAGTCCTCCCATGGGACAGCGGTGTCTCTTCCAGCTTTCGGCACGGGGAATTTGGGATATCCCCCCGGTAAAGGCCGTGTCTGAATACATATCTTAGTTCCAAACAAAAAATTAACAATATTAAAAATGACCTTTATCTTTTCACATCTGATTACTATTCGCAGCTCATTATAGACAGTAGATTTATAAAATAAGAAGAGTAAAAAAGACAAAATTCTCTTTAAAAAAACATAAAACTAAATTCGATGATCACTTTCTTTACACTTTACGCCAACTCATTATGCTTAATAAGTGTTTTAATATCAAATACTTTAATATCTATTTATTAAACAGATTATATTTTATATTCATTCACATTAAAAAAAGTATATGTGGTTCCTTTGAATTGTTATACCCTTACCTATTAGCAGGGTTAAGGTAATTGTACTTTAATTTAAATGATTTTGTCCCTTTTCGGTCGTTAAAGTAAAGCGAAATATTTAGTTTGTTTTCTTTTCAGGTAGATTAGATCTTAAAATAATGACAGTTAAAAAGTAGAAGTTTCACCAAAATACAATTGCTCTTGTGAAAGATAATATTTATTTAAAATTTCACACTTTTCAGAGGAAGTACAAAAGTTTACAATCAAAAGTCTTCAAGAATTTGCTTCTTTGAAGCCACAATATCTGCGAACAGTTCAGATTGTTGTTCATCCACTAGATACAGAGATACAGAAGGTATATGAGAAAATTCTACAATAATTATTTTTCAAAATAAGCAATCATTTTGTATGCCCACAATGCATTCAAAATAATTTTCATATCTTTGATTTAATATTTTAAATAAAACTACTAAAATGCGAAACTAAACCTCATTTCACAACAACAACACATTAAGGACGGAATCGGTATCACCTCGGTTGGTCTTTGCATTAAAAGTGTTCAAATAAAACGGCTTGATAATCAGAATACATTACATTCTCGTTTGGGGTCGAGCTTTCAAGCTCTTAGGACCCGGCTCATTCTTTCACTGGCAAGCTTCACCAAGCGGGCATCGTCGTGAAGATAATTTTCCATGGGCATTTGGGTTGATCTGTTCTAATCCCCGCCAAGCTTTCAACCAGCAGATGCCAAATCGTCTCCTCAGATTTGCCACATAATCAACAGCCATTACCCCTTCTCGTGTCAAATCTATGCAGGTAGCTTCATTTGGGACTAAAAAGAATCGCTTCTATTTTACACACAGCCCACAAATTTTAACCTCGCTAAAGTGTTTCTTCTAAATCTGATAACATACATTTCTTTTGGTTGGGTTAACATTTGAATATTTAATAAAAGCGTGTTGACGTGGTGGCTCACTGAAATTACTTTTTTTTTAAAATTCTGTATTTATTTCGAACAAGTTTAAGAATTATCCCAAGTGAGACTAAAACAATAAACGATATGTGAAATGTTTTGGGCTTTTAAATTTTATTCTCTGGAGTTAATGATCCAGTTTTGTTTAATTTATTTTTTTATCTTCTCTGTTTTTGATGCTTACGACTTAACTCTGCATCTTTAAAATCTCACACTTGCTCTCAATTGACATGTGCTTCTATTAAAAGAGTAAATCAAAGAAGTAAAAGTAAAATATTTTCTAACTAAAAACTTGTTTACGTTCTAGGTTTTTCTCCAAGGATTGCACGCCCCTGTCAAGGGAGCATCGGGGCCAGCAAGTTTACAGTTGATTTCACCAGAGAAGAAACAAAGCAGGGGATTCTTCAAGACATTGATTTCTGCACTAACGAGTGCGATAGGTAAACTTTCTACTTTTGAGAGGACCAGAGAATCTTTGTTATAAATGATTTTTTTCTGAATTTACCTTTTGGATTTTTTGAGTCTTTAAAAATAATAATAAAATAATAATAACGAATTTCCAGTCGTTAAGAGAATAGAAGGTTCATACATCACAGAATCAGTTTGAATAATTTCTTTGTAATCGTTCCAGTCATGTGGGAATAGGCAACTAAGACGATTTGCAGCTTTTGAATTAAAAGAGGAACAACAAGTAACCAATTGAGAGATCAAAGAACTGTTTCTATATAAACAGTACGTTTTCTTAATGTCATCATCCTTGCAGTAGTAATCTGGACTGTGTTAAATATATCCAGCTGACATGCGGGAGGATCCCTTACAGCCCTATTACAATAATCCACTCGCGACCTCACTATGAACTTGTCCTAATTCCTTGACACTGTTGTCTTATTCTTGGTGGTAGGTCTCAGTGAGTCAAAGCCCACAGAAACGACCTTCAAGGTCGATACTGTAACTTTGACAGTAAGAGAAGGGGACATCACGGATGAAGTTTGTGACGCTTTCGTGGCTGCTATCAACAACAACATGGATTTGGAAAGTGCAGGTAAACTATTATTTACACAGGATTTGGCTTGTCTATTGGGTTTGAATATTGATTGGGTTTTATTAATTTAGCAAATTAAACACTCTTTGCTAGTCATGTAATATCATCTAAAATAGATCCAAAATGAAGACAAATAATATATCATCTATCACACTTTGCTCTGCGGCTAATGCTTTCAACATGAATTACAAAAAGAATTATCAGCTGCTCAGTGACGATTTGAACAGTCACAAACACTTCAAGCGAATCATATCTGATTCAATACTGATCGCTTCTCTTCATTTGCTATAAAAATGAAACAATGTTGAAACCAAACCCAATCTGCATTCATCATTATCAGTCCCATGAACGTTGCGGTAGTTGGGGGGAGCCCATGGACTAGACAACGATCTCCACATTCGCCTCTCTTGAGCAGCGGCCAGTAATTCATTCAACCTCCAATTGTTTATGTTGTCAAGCCAACTTTTCCGCTGTCGACCTCTCCGCCGGCCTCCTTAAAGGATGATTTTTGACAGGCTATCATGTCGCAGCCCATGACCGAACCATGCCTCTTAATTGTCGCTATAACGTTTTCTTGACGGCCCGCAATTGAGGTTATTCTGTCCCAGATACTCATTGGTCTTATGTTCTAGATAAGACATCTGGCTCTAAATCTGCATTTAGCATGTGTTATTAAAAATAATAGTAGCGACATAAATTTTGATCAGTCAGTTTGAAAAATACTGTACTATCTATCAGAGAATAATAATCACATTAGTCACTCCAAATGCAACTTCTCTCTCTCTCTCTCTCTCTCTCTCTCTTTCTCTCTCTCCCTCTCGCTCTCTCTAACACTCTCTCTGTCCCTCCAACCGCATGTAAAATCTCGTACTCTTGACATCATCTCCATATTTAACCAAAATCAAACGTCCTAAATTTTTTATTAACTCATTCATTTGTGTATAAGATTATAATTATTTAACAATAAGTGCTATTACTTATATTTAAAATGTATGAATATTCAATATTAATATATTTTTTTATAATAATATTTTTTTTTGTTTGTTTATATTATTATTATTTATAATTTATTTATTATAAATATATAAATAATATTTTTTAATTTTATTAATTAAAATATTTTATTTTTATATATTTGTATAATATAAATATAATTATAATAAATATTTTATATTTATATTTATTATATTTTTTTTATTATTATTTATTAATTATATAAATTTAAATTATTTAATATTTTATTTATTTTTATTATATATTTATATTATATATTAATTATTTTTATTTAATATATTTAGATTATATATATTAATATAATATATATAATTTTTAATATTATATAATAAAATTTTATTTTTTTTAATTTTATATAATTATTATATTTTAATATATTATTTATTATATTATTTTATTTATATTTTATTTATTTAATTATTTTTTTTTATTTTATATTTATTATTTTATATAATTTATTATTTATATTTTATTATATATTTTTATTATTATTTTTATATATTTAATTTTTAATTTTTATTATTTATTTTATTTTATTATATTTTATATTTATTTTATTTATATATTTTTATTTTTATATTTTAATATTATTTTTATTTATTATATTATTTTTATTATTATATTTTATATATTTATAATTTTTATTTATTTATTATATTTTTTATTAATTATTAATATTATTTTATTATTTATATTTATTTATTTTTTATTATTATTTTATTTAATTATTTATTATTTATTTATTTTAATATATTATATATTTTTTTTATTTTATATTATTTATTATTTTATTATTTTTATTATTTTATTTATTATTTATTTATATTATAATTATTTTTTATTATATTTTATATTTTTTATTTATATTATTATTTTAATTTTTATTTATATTTATTTTTTATATTTATATTTAATTATTATTTTTATTAAATTTATTTATTTTTTTATATATTTATTTTATTATTTTTTTATTATTATATTATTTATATTTTTAATTAATATTATTTATATTATATTTTATTTTTATTATTATTTTATATTATAATTTTATTTATTTTATTTTAATTTATAATATTATTTATTTATATTTTATTTTTATATTTTTTTATTTATTTTTATTTATTTATTTTATATTATAATTTTATTATTTTTATATATTATTTATTATAATTTTATTTTATTATTATTATAATTATATTTATTTATTATATTTTTATTATTTTTTTATTATATTTATATATTTTATTATTATTATTTATTATATTTTTTATTTATAATATTATATTTATAATATATTATTTTATATTATATTTTAATTATTTTATTTATTATTATTATAATTTTATTATTTATATTAATTTTATTTATTATATTTTATTAATATATTTATTTATTATATTTATTTATTATTAATTTTTTATATTATTAATTTATATATTTATTTTTTTATTTTTATATTATTTATATTTATTAATATTTATTTTATTTTTTATATTATTTTATAATTTATTTTTATTATTATATTTAATTATAATTTTATTTTTATTTTATTATTATTTTTTTTATTTATTATTAATATTTTATTATAATTATTATTTTATTATTTTTATATTATTTATTATTATTTATTTTAATTATTTATTAATTATTATTATTTTATTTAATTTATTATTTTATATTATATATTTATTAATATTTATTTTTATTATTTATTATAATTATTATTTTATATTTATATTAAAATTATTATATTTTATTATTTTAATTATATTTATTTTAATTTATTTTTATTTATTTATAATATTATTTTTATATTATTTTAATTTATTTTATTATATTTTATTATTAATTATTTTTATTTTATATTTATTATTTTTTATATTTATATTATTTATTATTATTTTATTTTTATATTTATTTTTTATTATATTTTATTTTATTTTATAAATATTTTTATTTATTTTATTTTATATTTATTATTTTATTTTTATTTTTATTATTTATATTTTTTTATTTTTATTATATTTTTATTTTTATTTAATATTTATTAATATTTATATTATTATTTATTTTATTTTATATTTTATTTTTATTTATTATTTATTTTTATATTTATTATTATATTTTATTTTATATTAATTATTTATTATATTTATTATTTTATATATTTATATTTTATTATTTTTATTTAATATTATTATTTTATTATATTTTTTATTATTTATTTATATTTTTATTTATATTAATATTTTATATTTTTTATTATTATATTTTTATTATTTAATATTAATTTTTTTATTTATTATTTTATATTTAATTATTATTTATTATTAATTTTTATTTATTTATTTTATTAATTTATTTATTTATTTATTTATATATATATTTTTATATATTTATTATTATTATTTTTATATTATATTATTTTATATATTAATATTTTTATATTATTTTTTTTATTATATTTATTATTATTTATATTTTTATTATATTATTTTATTTTAATATTTTATATTTTATATTATTTTATAATATATTTATTATTTTTTATTTATTTTATAATTTTATATTATATTTTATTTATATTTATAATTTATTTTTTTATTTATTAATTTTATATTATTTATATTTTATTATTTAATATATTTATATTTATTTATATTTATTTTATTTATTTATATTAATATTTTTATTTATTATATTATTATTTTTTATTATTATATTTTTATTTTATATTTATTAATATTTTATTATTTATTTTTATTTTTATTATTTTTATATATTTTATTTTTTATTTATATTTTATTATAATTATTATTTTTTTATTTATTTTTATATTTATTATATTATTTTTATATTTTATTTTATTTATATTATTTTTATTTATTTTTATATTATATTTTTTATTTTATTTTATTTTATTTTTATTATTTATATTTATTATTATATTTTTTATTATTTATTATATTTTAATTTATTATTTTTTATTATTTATTTTTATTATTATTTATTTTTATATTTTTATTTTTATTATATTTTTTATTATTATATTATTTTATATATTATTATTTTTTATATTTTTATAATTATATTATTTTTTATTTTATATTTTATATTATTATAATTTTATAATATTTTATTATTTATTTATTTTTATTATTTTATAATTTATTATTATTATTTATATTATAATTATATTTATTATATTATTTTATTTATTTATATTTTAATATTATTTATATTTATTTTATTATTTATTTATTTTTATATTATATTTTATATTATTTATTAATTATTTTTTATTTATATTTATTATTTTTATATTTATTATTTTATTTATTATATTTATATTATTAATATATTTTTTTATATTTTTATTTTATTATTTTTATATTTATTTTATATTTATATTATTATTTTATTTATTATTTTATTTTTTATTTTATTATATTATATATTTATATTTATTTATAATATTTATTTATTTTATATTTTTATTTTATATTTTATATTATAATATTTATATTTTTTATTATTTTTATTATATTTTATATTTTATTATATATTATTATATTTTTTATTATTATTATATATTTATATTATTAATTATATTTATTATATTATATAATATTATATATTTTAATATTTTATATTTATTATTTATTATTAATTTATTTTATTATATTTATATTATATATTTTAATTTATAATTTTATATTTATTATTATATTTATAATATTTATATTATATATTTTTATTTATATTTATTATTATATTTATTATATTTATAATTATTATATTTTTTATAATTATTTATTATTATTTATTATATTTATAATTTTAATTTATTATATTATTTATATTTTTATTATATATTATTTATTTATATTATTTTATATTTTATATTATTATTAATATTTATATTATTTATATTATATTTTATAATTATATATTATTAATTTTTATTTATATTTTATTATTTATTATTATTTATATTTATTTATATAATTTATATTTTATATATTTTATTTAATATATTTTTATTATTATATTATTTATTTATATTATATTTTATTTATATAATATTATATTTTTAATTATTATTTAATTATATTATAATTTTATTTATTTATATTTATTATTATATTATTATATATTATTTATTATATATTATATTTTAATTATTATTTATTATATTAATTTATTTTATATATTTATAATATTATATATTTATATATTAATATATTTATTATATTTTTATATTATATTATTATTATATATTTAATATTTATATTATAATATAATATTATTATTTATATTTATTATATATATTTATTATATTATAATATTATTATTATTTATATTATATTATATTATATATTATAATATTATTATTTATATTTAATATATTTTATTAATTATAATTATTTATTATATTATATAATATAATTATTATTTTATTATTATAATTTATTATATATTTATTATATATTATATTTATTATATTATTTATATATATATTTTATTATAATTAATTATTTATTAATTATATTATTTTTATATATTATATATTATTTTATTAATTTATTTAATATATTTATATTATTTTATTATATTTATATTTTATTAATATTTATATATTATAATTATTATATATTATATATTATAATTATTATTATATTATAATATATTTTATTATATTATTATTATATTATAATTTATATATTAATATATTTTATATTATATTATTATATTATAATATATTTATTTTTATTATTTATATTATAATATTTATTTATTATATTTATATTATATTTTATTATATATTATATATTTTATATTATATTTTATAATATTATAATTTATATTATTTATTATATTATATATATTTTATATTATTATAATTATAATATTATATTTTTATATTATATATTTTATATTATATTTATAATTTTATAATATTATATTATTTATATTTATTATAATTATTTATATTATATATATTATTTTATTATATATTATAATTTATTTATATATTATTTATATATTATATTTATTATAATATTATAATAATTATATTTTATATTATATTATTTATTATATTATTTATATATAATTATTATATATTATATTATAATTATATTTATTTATTAATATTATTATATTTATATTTATAATTTTATAATATTTATTATATATATTTATTATTTATATATTATATTATAATTATATTATTTTATTATATATTTTATTTATATTAATATTATTATATTATATATTTTTATTATATTATATTTTATATTATTATATTTTATTATTTATTATATATTATATATTATTTATATTAATATATTATAATATTTATATTAATTATATTTTATTTATATATTTATATATTATATTATTATATATTTATATTTTATATTATTATTTAATTATTATTTATATTATATTTTATATATTATTTAATATATTTTATTTATAATATATTAATTTATATTATTATATAATTATTATTATAATATATATTATATATATTATTATAATTATATTTATATTATTAATATATTATTATATTATATTATTATTTTATATTTATTATTAATATATTATATATTTATATTATATAATATTATAATTATTATTATATTATTATATATTTATATATTTAATATTATTATTTATATATTAATATTATAATTTATTATATATTTTATTATATATAATTATTAATTATATATTATTAATATTATATTAATTATATATATTTATTATAATTATTTATATAATTTTATATTTATATATTATATATATAATTATATATTTATATTATTATATATTATAATATTTTATTTAATTATATATTATTATTATATATTATATAATATTATATTATTATTTATATAATATATTATTATATATAATATTTATATATATTATTATATTTTATATTATTTATTATATTATTATAATATTAATATATTTATATTATATTTTATATATTATATTTAATATAATATATATATTAATATTATTTATATTATAATATATATTATTATTAATATATTATATTATATATTATTATATTTATAATATTATATTATATAATTTATTTATATATATATTATATATATTAATATATATATTATAATATTATATTTAATATATTTATATATATTATTTATATATTATATTATATTATAATATTTATATATATTATTATTTATATTTATATATATATTTATATAATATTTATTATTATATATTATAATATTATTATTATATAATATTATTATAATATTATAATATTATATTAATATATTTTATATTAATATTATTATATATTATATAATATTATTTAATATATATTTATATATTATATTATAATTATTATATTTATTATATATTATATATTTATTATTATATATATTATATTATTAATTTAATTAATATTATATTATATTATTATATTATTAATATATATTTATAATTATATTATTAATATTATTTATATATTATATATTTATTATTAAATATTATTATAAATTATATTATAATATTATATTATATATATTTTATTTATTATAATATATTTATTATATTATATTAATATATTTATATTATAATAATATTTTATATATTATATATTATTTATAATTATTTTATATTTATATAATTTAATATTATATATTATTTTATAATATTATATATTTATATTATTATAATATTATTTATTATATATTATATATTAATTTTATATATTAATTATATATAATATTTATTTATATATATTTATATAATTATATATTAATTTATATTATTATATTATAATATATTATATTATATTATATTATATTATTATATAATATTATATTATTTATATTATTATATTATTATTATATATTTTATATTTATTATATATTATATATTAATATTATATTTTATATTATTAATTTATAATATTATATATATTTATTATATATATATTATTATATATATTATTATATATTATTTATATATATTATAATATTATTATATAATATATTATATTTATATATATTATTTATATATATTATATTATTTATATATTATATTATTATAATTATATTTTAATATTATTATATTTATTATATAATATATAATATTATATTATATATTTATATTATATATATTTATTATTATATTTATTATATTATATTTATAATATTATATTATTTTATATATATTATATATATTATATTATTATATTTATATATAATTTATTATATTATAATATATTATATAATTTATTTATATATTATATTATTATATATTATTATTTAATATATTATATATTATATTATTATATTATATATTTATATTTATATATAATTATTATATATATATATTTATTTATAATATTATATATTATTTATATATTATATTATATTTATAATTATATAATATTATATATTTATATATTTATTATTTATATATTTATATATTATTATATTATAATATTATTTTATATTATATATTAATTATAATATATTATTATATTTATTATATATTTAATATATATTTTATATTTATTATATTATATATTATTAATATATTATTATATTTATATAATATTATATATTATAATTATATATTAATTATAATATTTATATATTTATATTATTATAATATTATAATATATTATATTTAATTATAATTATTTATATATAATTATATAATATTATATTTATTAATATATTATATTATTTATATATTATAATATATATTATATATTTATATTTATAATATTATATAATATATATTATTTATATTATATTATATATTATATATTAATATTATATTTTATATTATATTATTATATATTATATAATTTTATTATATTATTATATTTATTATATTATAATATATTATATTATTAATATATTATATATATTTATATTTATTATATTATATTATATTTATATATATTATTTATATTATATATATTTATATTATATATATATTATAATATTATATTATATATTTAATTTATATAATTATATTATATTATATATATTTATATTATATTATTTATATATAATTATATATTATATTATATTTATATATTATTATAATATATATTATATATATTATATTTTATATTATTAATATATTATATTATATTTATATATTATATATTATATATATTATTTATATATATTATATTATATATAATATATTTATTATATATTATATTATATATATATTTATTATATATTATATATTTATATATTATTATATATTATTATATAATATATTTATAATATATATTATATATATTTATATTATATATTATATTATATTATATATTATATATTTATTATATATTTATATATTATATAATTATTATTTATATTATATATATTATTATTATATATTATATTATATTTTATATTAATATTATATATTATATTATAATATATTATATATTTATATTATATTAATATTTATTATATTTATTAATATATTATATTATATTATATAATATATTATATTATTTATATATTATAATTATATATTATATTATATTATATATTTATTATAATATTTATATATTAATATATATTATTTATATTTATATATTATTATATATTTATTATAATATTATATTATATTATATTATTTATATATATTATTATATTAATATATTTTATATATATTTATATATTATATTATATATTTATATTATTATATAATATTATATTAATTATATATATTTATTTTATATTATATATTATAATATATTATTATATATTATAATTTATATATATATATATTTATTAATATATATTTATTATATATTATATTAATTATATTTATATATATATATATTAATATTATATATATATTTTATATTATATTTATATTATTTATATAATTATATATATTATTTATATATTATATAATATTTATATATATTTATTATATTATTATATAATATTATATTATTATATATATATTATAATTTTATTATATATATTATATTTAATATATTATATTATATTATATTTATATATATTATATTATTATAATATTATAATATTATATTATTTTATATATATTATTATATATTATAATATATAATTATTATATTTATATATTATATTATATATATATTAATTATATTATAATATTTATTTATTATATAATTTATATAATATTATATTATATTATATATTATTTATATTATTATATATATATTTAATTATTATATATATATATTATATTTATATTATTATTATATATATATTATTATTTATATATTATTATTATATTATATTATTAATATTATTTTATATTATATTATATATATTATTATAATATTATATTTATATTATATTATTATATTATTATATTTATATATTTAATATTAATATTATTATTATAATATTTATTATTATAATATATATATATTATATTATTTATATATTATATTTAATATATTATTATATTATATATTATATTATTTTATATTTTAATATTTATATATTATATATTAATATATTATATTAATTTATATAATATTTATTATATATTATATTTATATAATTATATATTATATATATTTATATATTATTTATAATATATTATATTATTAATATTATATATTTATTTATTAATATATATTATATATATTTTATATTTATTATAATATTATTATTTATAATATATTATATTATATTTATATTATTATATATTATTATATAATTATATATATTATATTATTTATATTATATATTTAATATATTATTATATTTATTAATATATTTTATTTAATATTATTATATATTATATATATAATATATTATATTATAATTATATATTATTATATTTATTAATATATTTATATTATATATTATAATTATTATATAATTATATTTTATATTATTAATATTATATAATATATTATATATTATAATTATTATTAATATTATTTATATTATATAATTTATTATATTATTTATATTATATTATATATTATATTTATATTATATATTATAATATTATATTATATATTTTATATTATTATATAATATTATATAATATATATTATATTATTATTTATTAATATTATAATTTATATATATTTAATTTATATATATTTATATTATTATATTTATATTATATATTTTATATTATATATATTAATTATATTATTAATATATATATTTATATATTATTAATAATTATATAATTATTATTATAATATTTATATTTTATTAATATATATTATTATATTATAAATATTAATTATTATATATTATATTATATTATAATATTATATATTATAATTATATATATTAATATTTATTATATATATTATTAATATATATTTATTATATATTATATTTATATATTATATTATATTAATATATTTATTATAATTATATATTTTATATATTATAATATATTATTATATATTTATTATATTTATTTAATATTATATATATATTTAATTATATTTATTATATTATATATTTATATATTATATATATTTATATTTATTAATATTATATATTTATAATTATTATATTATTAAATATATTATATATTATTATAATTATATTATATTATTATTATATATATTATATTATAATTATATTTATTATAATTATTATATTATTATATATTAATATTATTATATATTATATAATTATTTTATTATATTATATAATTATATATTATTATAATTATATATTATTATAATATATTATATTATATAATATATATTATTTATATATATATTATATTATTTTAATATTATATATATTATTATATATATTATTATTATATATTTATAATATTATATATTATATATATTTATTATATTTTAATTATATATTATTATAATTATATAATATATTTATATATTTATTAATATAATATATTATTTATATTATATATATTATTATAATATTATTTATATTATATTAATATATTAATTATTATATTATTTATATATATTATTTTATTATTAATTTATATATAATATTTTATATTATTATTTATATAATATATTATTATATATTTATTATTTAATATATTAATATTTATATTATATATTTATTATATATTAATTATATATTATTTATATTATTATATAATTATTTATTATTTATATTATTATATAATTATTAATATATTATATATATTATTTATATTAATTATATATTATATATTTATATATTTTATTATATATTATATTTATATATTATATTATATATTTATTTATTATTATATTAATATATATTTATATATTAATTATTATTATTAATTATTTATATATATTTTATATTATATATTTATTATTTTTATTATAATATTATTTATATATATTATATATTATATTAATTATATTATTTAATATTATATAATATTTATAATTATTATTATATTTATATTATATATTATAATTATATTATATATTTATATATTATTAATATATTATTTATATAATTTATATTTATTATATTATATTTTATTATATATTTATATATTATAAATATTATTATATTAATATTATATATTTATATATAATATTATATTTATATATATTTATTATATTAATTATATTAATAATTATATTTTATATTATAATATTATATTATATTTATTATATAATATTATTATATTATAATTATTTATATTATTATATTTATATTTATTATATATATAATATTATTTATATATTATTATAATTTATTATTATATATTATTAATATTATATTATTATATATTAATTTTTATTATAATTATTATATATTTTATATATTATATAATTTATATTATATTTATATATTAATATAATATTATATTATTATTAATATATTTATATTATATTTATATTATTATTATAATTTATATAATTATAATATATTATTATTTATATAATATTATTTATATTTATATTATATTTTATATTTATATATTATTTATAATATATTTAATATTTTATTTATATTATTTATTTATTATATATTATAATTTATTATATATTTATATATTATTTATATTATTATTATATTATATAATTTAATATTTTATTATATATTATTTATTATATATTATATTAATTTATATTATAATTATTTATTATATATTATATATTATTATTATAATTAATATTTATAATTAATTTATTATATATTTTATTATATATTATTATTATTATATATTTTTAATATATTTTATATTATATAATATTATATTATTTTATATTATATTTATTATTTATATATTATATTATAATTTATTATATTTTTATATATATTTAATATTTATTATATTATATTTTATATTATAATATTAATTATATATATTATATTATATTATATTTATATAATATTATATTTATTATATATATATTTAATATTTTATTATATTATATATTATATTTAATTATATATTATAATTAATTTATATTATATATTATATTAATATTATATTTATTATATTATATATATATTTATATATTATATTTATATATATATTTATTATTAATTTATATTTTATATTATATTTAATATTATATATTATTTTATATATTAATATTATTATATTTATTATATTATATTATATTTATATTTATATTATTATATATTTATATTTAATTATTATTATAATATATTTAATATTATAATATATTTTTATATTTAATTATATATTATATTATTATAATTATTTATTAATATTTATATATATTATTATTTTATATATATATTTATTATATTATTATTTTATAATATTATATTATAATTATATTATATTATTAATTTTATATTAATATTATTATATTAATTTATATTATATATTTTATAATATAATATTTATATATTTATTATATATTTTATTATAATATTTTATTATATATTATATTTTTATTATATTAATATTATTATATTTATATATTTATTATTATATTAATATTTTATAATATTATATATTAATATATAATATATTTTTATTATTTATATTATATATTATATATATTTTTATATATATTATATTATATATTATATTTTATATTATATAATATATTTTATATTTATTAATTTATTATATATTATATAATATATTTTATAATATTATTATAATATTAATAATATTTATATTATTTTATATATTTATTAATTTATATATATTATATTATAATTATATATTATATTAATATTATATTTTAATATATTATTATAAATTATTATTTATTATTATTAATTTTTTATATATTAAATTATTATATATTAATTTAATATTTAGATTATTATATTATATTAATATATTTATTAATTATATATTTAATATTATTATTTATTTATTTTTATAATATTATTAATTATTATAATTTATTTAATATATTTATTATAATAATTATTTTATATATATATTATATTATTTATTTATTTTTATTATATATTATTTTATATATTATATTTAATTTTTTATTATTTAATAATATTTTATATAATTTATATATATTTATATTATATTATATAATATATTAATATATATATATTAATATTATATATTTAATATATAAATTATTATAATTATTATATTTAATAATTATTAATATTATAATTATTATAATAATTAATTTTATATATATATTTTATATTTATTTTTATTTATATTATATTATTTTAATAATATTATTTATATATTTATATAATTATAAATTATTTATATAATATTTATATTTTTTATATTAATTAATATATTTATTATTTAAATTATATATTATATTATTTTTATATATATATATATTATTTATAATTATATTATAATTATATTATATATATAATTTATAATATTTAATATTATATATATATTATTTATATTATATTATATTAATTTATAATTAATTTTTATTTATATTTAATATATTATAATTATTAATTTATATATTAATATAATATTATTATATATTTTTAAATTATATTATTATATATAATTATATATTAATTATTATAATTATATTATATTTATAATTATATATTTTAATATATATTATTATTATATAATTATATATAATTAAAATTTTATTATATTTAATATTATATTAATTTATTTATATATAATTATTATATTTATTATTTATTTATAATATTTATTATTATATATATTATTTATTATATATATAATTATATATTTAATATATTATTTATATTTTATATTATTATATTATAATATTATTTATTTATAATTATTATTTTTAATTATATTATTATATTATATTTTATTAATATATTATTTATATTATTAATAATAATTATTTATTATATTTATATTATTAATATATTTATATATTATAATTTATTTTATTATATATTTAATATATTAATTATTTTTAATATTATATAATTATAATTATTATATATTTATTATTTTTATATTTATATAATTATATTTATTATATTTATTATTAATATAATTTATATTATTTATAATATATTTTTTATTTTATATATTATATAATTATTATATTATATAATATTATTAATTATTTATTATTATTTTATTATATATTATATATTATTTATTATTAATTTATATATTTAATTATAATAATATTAATTATTATAATATTTATATTATATTTATATTATTAATTATATTTATAATATTTATTTTATTTATATAATATATTTATATATTATAATTATATATATTTAATTAATATTTATTATTTTATAATTATTATTAATTTATTTATATAATAATTTTTATATATTTATATATTATTTATTATTAATATTAATTTATATATTTATATATATTTATTATATTATTTAATAATATTTATATATTATTTATATTATTATATTTATTATATTTATAATTATAATATTATTTATAATTTTATTATATATATTTATTTTAATATTTATATATTATTATAATTATTTATTTTATATATATTATTTATAATTTATTATTTATATTTATATATATTTATTATATTTATATTATTATATTTATTATATATTATTTATAATATATTATAATTATATATATAATTATATTATTTTATATATTTATTAATATTTTATATATATAATTATATATTATTATATTTTATATATTTATTATATAATATTATAATTTATTATTTATTTATATTAATTTATTATTATAATATTAATATATTTTATATTATATATTATTTATAATATTTTATTTTATATATTTATTATATTATTATATTATAATATTTATAATTAATTTATATATTATATATTTTTAATTATATATTTATAATATTATATTAATATTTATTTATTAATATTATATATATTATATTATTTTATATTATTATATTATATTTATTATATTATTTAATATTAATAATTTATTTTATTATATTATTTTAATATTAATATATTTATTTTAATATTTTTATATTATAATATTATTATTAATTATATATTTTATATTATATTATATTTTATTATTTTATTAATATTTATATTATAATATATTATTATTATATATTATTATATAATTTATATTATATTATTTATTAAATTTATATTATAATATTATTATTTTATATTTAATATTATATTTATTATATTATATTTAATATTTATTATAATTTAATTTATTAATATATTTATATTTATAATATTAATTTTATATTTAATTATTATATTATTTATTTTATATTAATTTTATATTATATTATAATTATTATTAATTATTATATTATAATTATTTATATTATATTAATATTATTTATTATTTATAATTATTTATATATTTAATATTATTTTATATTTATATATTTTAATATTATATAATTATTATATTATTATAATATTATTTTATATATTTATAATTATAATTATTTATAATATTATTTATAAATATTATATTTATATTTATATTTTATTATTATTATATATTTATATTATTATAATATTTTATAATTTATATATTAATTATTTAATATATATTATAATTATTTATATATATATTTATATATTAATATTTTATTATATTTATATTTTATAATTTATTTTATTTATTATATTTATATTATATTAATATTATTATATTAATATTATTATTATATTATATATTTTATATATTTTATAATTTATTATAATTATATATTATTTTATATATTATTATTAATATTATTTTATATTATATTATTTATTTATTATATTTTATTATTATATAATATTATTATTATATTATATTATATTATTATTTAATATTTTATTATTTATAATAATTATTTTTATATTTATATTTATTATTATATTATATTATAATTTATTTAATATAAATATTTATATATTTATTTATATTTTATTTATATAATTATATAATATTATTTTTATATTATAATATTAATTTATATATTAATTTATTAATATAATTATTATATATTTTTTTATAATTATTTATTATATAATTATATATTATATTAATATTTATATTTATTTATTATATTATAATTTTATTATTTATTATTTTATTATAATTTATTAATATATTATTATTATTTAATAATATTATATATTTATTTAATATAATATTTATTATTATTATATAATTTTATTTATATTATTATATTATATTATAATTTATTTAATTTTTATTTATATATTATTATAATATTTAATTTATTATATTTATTTATTAATTATAATATTTATATTTATATTATTATTATATATATTATTTAATATTATAATATATTTTATAATTATTTATATTATAATATTATATTTTATTAATTATATTTATTAATATTTATATTTTTTATATTATTATATTAATATTTTATATATTTATATTTATTATATTTATTAATTATAATATTATTATTTTATATATATTATATATTAATTTATATATATTATTAATATTATTATTTAATATATTATATTTTTTAATTATATATTTATATTATTTTTATATATTATTTATATTATAATTTATATATTAATTAATATATATTATAATATTTTATATTATATTTATATTTATTATAATATTTATATATTATATTATTTATTAATATTTATTATATTATATTATTATAATTTATTTATATATTATTTATTTAATTATATTATATAATATTATTATAATTATATTTTATTTATATTATATTAATATAATTATTATATTATTTATATAATTATTAATATATATTAATAATTTATTTATAATTATTATTATAATATTAATTATATATTATTTATATTTTATAATTATTATATTATTATTAATATTAATTTATTATATTATATATTTAATTATATTAATTATTTATATATTTATATTATATTATTTATAATATATTATATTTATTTATATATTAATATTATTATAATATTTATATTATATTATAATATAATAATTATATATTTAATATATTTATTATTTATATTATTTAATTATTATATTATTATATTTATATTTATATTAATATATTTATTATAATATTTAATATTTATTATTATATTATATTTTATATTATTTAAATTATTATTTTTATATTATAATTATTATTAATTTATTATATATTTATTAATAATTATTATATATTATATATTTTAATATTATTTTATTTATTATTATTATTAATTATATTTATTTATATTATTATAATTTATTTATTATATATTTATAATTATTATTTTATTATTATTAATATTATTTATATTTAATATTTATTATATTATATAATTTTATTATATATTTATATAATTATATAATATTTTATATTTATAATATTTATTTATAATTTATATAATTTTTATTATATTATTTATAATTATTTATATTTATATTATAATTATTAATATTTATATTATTATAATAATATATTTATTAATTATATATTATAATTTTATAATATTATATTTATATTATATTTATATATTAATATATTTATATTATATATTATATATATTTATATATTATAATATTATTATTTATTATATATTATATTTATTAATATTATATTATTATATATAATATATATTTATTATAATTATAATATTATTATTTATAATATTATTTATATTTATTTATATTATTTATAATATAATATATTTATTATATATTATATATTAATTATATATTATATTATTTTATATATTTATATTTAATATATATTATTTATATATTATAATTATTATTTTATAATTATTATTAATATTATATTATTTATATATTATTATTATATTTTATATTATAATATTATTTATTATATTTATAATTATATTTATTATAATATATTTATTATTATATTTTATAATTATATTATTTATATTATATATAATTTATTTAATATTTATTATATTTTATAATTATTATAATTATTATATAATTTATATATTATTTATAATAATTATTATATTATTATTTATATATTAATATATATTAATATTATTATATATTTTAATTTAATATATATTTATAATTAATTTATATTATATATTTTTATAATTATATTAATATTATTTATATATAATATTTATATTTATTATATTATATTATTTAATATTATTTATATTAAATATTATTTTATAATATATTTATTTATATTATTATTTTATTAATATATTATTAATTTATATTATATATTTATAATATATTTATTTATATTTTATTATAATATATTTATTATTTATAATATTAATTATTATAATTTTATATTAATATATTATATTTTATATTATTATATTATATTTTATAATATTATTATATTTTATATTATTTATATTATAATATATTATATATTTTATATATTAATATATTTATTATTTATTATTTATAATATATTATTTTATTATTATATTATATATTATTTTATTATATATATTATATTATATTTATATATTTATTATATAATTTTATATTATATATTATATTATTTTAATTATATTAATTTATTTATATTAAATTTATTATATTATTATAATATTTTATATTATAATTATATATAATATTATTATTTATAATTTTATATATTTATAATTTATTATATATTATTAATTATTTATATTATAATATTATTTATATAAATATTATTATATTTATATAATTATTTTATATATTATATTTATTTATATTTTATTATTAATATTATTAATATATTTAATTAATATTATTTTATATATTATTTTATATTATTATAATTAATATTTATAATATTATTATAATATTATTTATTATATTATATAATATTTATTTTAATTATTATTTATTATTATATTTATATATATTTATATTTATATAATTATTTAATATTTTATTATATAATATATTATATTAATATTTTTAATTATATATTAATTATATTTATATTATAATATATTATTATATTATTTAATTATAATATTATATTATATTTATTATATTAATTTTAATTATATATTTATATTTATATATATTATTTATATAATTTTAATTTATTATATTATATATTATTTATATATTATTTTTAATTATATTATTATTATAATTTATATTATTTTATATTTATTTTATATATTTATAATATAATATATTATATTATTAATATTTATATTTTATATATTAATTTTATATTATATATTATTATTTTATAATATTATTATTAATATAATTATAATATATTTATTATATTATTTTATATATTAATATTATTATAATATTTATTTTATATTTATTATATTTTATTATATATTATAATTTAATATATTTTTATATATTATTATATTTATATTTATTATATAATATTATTTATATTATTATTATTAATAATATTATTATATTATTAATTAATATATATTATTTATATATTATATTATAATATTTATATTATTTATTTTATTAATTATATATTTTATTATAATATTTATAATTTATTATATAATATTTTATTATATTATATTATTTTTTAATATATTATATTATAATTATTATTTTATATTTATTATATTAATATTATATTTTATTATATTTAATTATTTTTTAATATAATATTTATTATATATTATTATATTATTTATTATATTTTAATTATTTAATTATATTTTTATTATAATTATATATTAATATATTATTTATTTTATTATATAATTATAATATTTTTATATATTATATTATTTATAATTATTTTATATATTTTATATTTATAATATTATTATTTATATTATTATATTATAATTTTATATTATTATATTAATTTATTATATATTTATAATATTATTTAATATTATTTATATATAATATATTTATTATTATTTTATTTATTATTTATATTATTTAATTATATAATATAATTTATTTAATTATATATAATTATATTTATTTATATATTATATTTATTATAATTTTATATTATAATTATTATTTATATAATATATTTATATATTATTTATTATATTAATATTATAATTATATATTAATTATTATTAATATATTATATTAATTAATTTTAATATTTTTATATTTATATTTTATATAATTATTTATTATTATTATATTATTTATATTTATATAAATTATAATTATTTATATTATTATAATTTATATATATTTATTAATAATTATATATTTATAATTATATTTAATAATTTATTTATATTTTATAATTATTATTATATATTATAATTTATAATTATTATATTTATTATTATTTATATAATTATTATTTTATATTTTATAATTATAATTTATAATATTATATATTTATATTATTATTAATTTTTTTTAATTATATTATATAATATTTATTATATTTTATTATTATATTATATTTATTATATTTTATTATTAATATATTTATTAATATAATTATTATTATAAATTTAATTATATAATATTTTATATTTATATATTTATATATTTAATATATTTTATAATTATATAATATTATATTTTATTATTATATTATTTATATTATAATATTTATATTTAATTTATTATAATTATATTATATTATAATATATTTATTAATTATATTATTTTATATTATTATAATATTATATTTTAATATTTATTTATTAATATATTTTATATTTAATTATAATATTATATATTTATTATTAATATTATATTTTATAATTATAATTATTATTTATATATTAATATTATATTAATATTTATATTATATTTTATATTATATTATTTTATAATATAATATTATTTAATTATATATTTTAATTAATTTATAATTATTTTTATATATATTTTTAATATATTAATATTATAATATATTTATTTATTTATTAATATATTTTATATTTATTTTATTTATATAATTATATTTATAATATTATATATTTTTAATATTATTATTATATTATATTTTATATTTATTTATTATAATATATTTATTTATATTATTTATATAATATTATTTTATATTATTTATTATATTTATATATTAATTTATTATTAATTTATATATAATATTATATTATTATTAATAAATTTATATTATATTTTTATATTATAATATTTTTATATATTAATATTATTTAATATTTATATTTATAATTTATATTATTTATATATAATATTTATATTTAATATTATATAATTTTATTTATTATTTATATTTTATATAATTATTATTTTAATATTATTTATTTATATATTTATTTATTATTTAATAATATTATATATTTTTATATAATTATATTAATTTTATTATATTTTATATTATATATTTATAATATATTATTTTATTTATATTATTTATATTATTAATTTATATAATATTTATTATATATATATTATTTAATTTATTTTTAATTTAATAATTATATTTATTATATATTATTATTAATATTTATATTTATTAATAATTTATATATTTTATTATTTAATATTAATTATTATTTTTATATAATTATTTATATATTATATATTTATTATAATATTTATATTATATTATAATTTTTATATTATTAAATTTATTTATATTTATTATATTATAATTATTATAATATATATTATTATATTTATATATTATTATTTATATTATTTATATAATATTTATTATTTTTATATTAATTTATTTATATATTTAATTATATTTTATATAATTATTATATTAATATTATTTTATTATAATTATTTATATTATAATTTATAATAATTTATTAATATTATATTTTTATTAATTTATTTTATTAAATATTTTAATATTATTATTTATAATATATTAATTTATTATATAAATTATATTTATATATATTTATTAATATATTATATTATTAATTTTTTATAATTATTTTATTATATATTTTATTATTTAATTATAATTAAAATTATAATATTTATTATTTATATATTTATTTATTATTATATATTATTATAATATAATATTTATATATTATATTATTAATATTTATTTTATATTAAATATTATTAATTATAATATTATTTTATTAATTTTATATTATATTATAATATATTTTATATTATTTTATATAATATTATTATATTTATATTATATATTATATTTTTATATTATTTATTAATATAATTATATTTATATTATATTTTATTATTTATTATTTATTAATATATTATTTTTATATTTATATTATATATATTTAATATATTAATTTTAATTATAATTTATATTAATATAATATTTATTTTATTATAATTAATTTATTTATTATATTTATATTATAATATTATATTTATTATTTTATATTTATATTATAATTATTTATTATTAATAATTTATTATATTAATATTATATTTTATATTTATTTTTAATAATTATATATTTATTATAATAATTTTTATATTATTTTTATAATATATTTTAATTATTATATTATTTTATTAATATTTATTATTATTTATTTTATTTTAATTATATATTTTTATTTATTTTAATATATTTATTTAATAATTTATTTTATTATATTTAATTATAATTTTAATATATATTATTATTTATTTATAATATTATTATAATTTTATTATTAATATATTTAATATTATAATTATTATATTATTATTTTATTTTTATTAAATATTTAATTTATATTTATTTAATTATTTTTATTTTATATATAATATTTATATAATATTTATTTAATTTTATATTATTTAATTTTTTATTATATTATATTTATTAATTTTATTATTATATATTTATTATATTTATTTTTAATATATAATTATATTTAATTATATATTTATTATATATTTATATTTATTAATTTAATAATTATTTATTTATTTATATATATATATATAATTTTATTATTATTTTTATTTTAATATTATTTTTAATATTTTATAGTAATATTATAATATTTAATCTTATTTATATATTTTTATTTAATAATATATATTATATAAATAATTTTTAAAAATAATATAATTATATTATTTTATTATTTTATTATATAATATATATTTATAATTTTAATTTTTTATAAAATTATTTATTTTTTAATTTATATATTATTATTAATTATATTTTTATTTTATTATTATTTTATATATTTATTATATTATTTTTTAATTTTATATTTTTTATTATTTATTTTATAATTATTTTTTTATTTATTATTTTTTTAATTTTTATTTATTTATATTTAATTTATTTTTTATATTATATATTTTTTTAATTTATATTATTTATTATATAATTTATTAATTTTATTTTTTATTTTTTAAATTTTATTTTTAATTTTTATATATTTATTTATATATTTTATTATTATTATATTATATTATATTTTTTATTATTTATTTTAATAAATAATTTAATTATTTATATAATTTATATATTATTTAATTATATTTTTTTTAAATTATTATATAATTTATTTATTTTTATTTAATTTTTATTATTATTAATATTTTTATTATTTTATATATTAGATCTATATTTTTTTTATATATATTTAATATTATATTTTTATTTATATCATTTTATATTTGTAATTTATATTTATATTTTTATATATATGTTTATATCTAATTTACATATGTAGTTTATTATTTTATTTTAATATTGTTTATATTAATTTTTTATTTTTTTATATTTATTATTTTTATTTTTTTATTTTTATAATTATTTAAATATATTTTTATTTATTTATATAGTATATATATATATTTAATAATATTTTTTATATTTTATAATTTTAATAATATATATTTCTTTTTTATATTTTATTAATATTTATTATATTATATATATTATAATTTTTTTATATATTTATATATTTATTATCTATATATTTTTTTAATTTTTTATTTTATTTATTTTTTATATATTTTTATAATTATATTATTTTATATTTTATATATTTTATATATATATATGTGTATATTTTTTATATATTTTTTAGGATTTTTTTATTTATTTTTTAAATTTTATTTATTTTTTATTTTCATTAGGTTAAATATATCTATTATTTTATTCATATTATTAATTTTGATTTTATTATATATTTAGTTATTTAATCATGTTATATATAGTATTTTTTGTTATATTTTAAATTTAATTATATTATATATATATATTTAATATAAAATATGTATATAGTATAAATAAATCTTATTTAATATAATATAATATATATATTATTTTAATATTTATAAATAAATATATAGATATATTAGATCTTTATATTTCTATTTTAGAATTTTTATAATTTAAAAATTTTTTTAATATTTATATATATCATCTATTATTAATTATTTTTACTTTTTATTCTTTTTTGCTATTTTATATATTATTTTTTTATTTTTTTTATTTTTTATATATTATTTTTATATTTTTATATATTTTATAGTAGGATATTATTTAATTTTATATTTAATAATGATATTTTATTTATTATTTTTTTGATAAATAATTTTAGTTTATTATATCTTTAAATATTTTATTTTAATTTTATAATTTATTATTTATTTCGATTATATATATTTCTTTATATATATTTTAATATATCTTTATTATTTTTTATTATTTTAGATTTAAAATTTATATTAAGATATATATTTATATTAATTTAAAAAATTATTAATTTTTAATTAATAAGATTAATTATTGTATGTATTATTATATATTATTTATTTATAATTATATTTTATTATTTATATATTATTTATTTAATAATATTTCAATTTAGTTTATAATTATATAATCATTATTTTTATATTTAATTTATATTTTATTATATTTTTATTATTATTATTATTATTAGTATTTATATTTTTATTTATATTATATATTATTATATATAATTATATTATTTTTATAATATTATTTTTTATTTTAATTTTATTAAATATTAATATTTATATTTTTATTATATTATTTTATCTATATATATATTATTTTTTATTTTATATTTAATATAGTATATTTATTATATTTTTTTATTTATAATTTTCTTTTATATAATAAATTTTATTTATTTATTTGTTATGTTTTTTTATTTTTTTATTATTACATAATATTTATAAATACATAAATTTTTTTATTTAATACTTAATTTATTTTATATCATAATTATATATTTTTTAATTAATATTTTTAATTTTTTTATTTTATTTTTTCTAATCTTTATATATTAATATTATTATATTATATATATTTATATAATTATATTTATATATAATTATTAATTTTTTTATATATTTTAATATTATAAAATTTAATTTTTTTTAATATATTATATTTTATATTATATAATATTAAAATTTTATATTAATAAATATTTATTTTATATAAATTAAATTTATAATTTAATTAATATTTTTATTTTTATATATTATTTTTTAATAATATTTTTTTTATTTTTAATTTTATATTATTTTATTTTTATAATTATTAAAATTATTTTAAATATTTTTATTTAATTATATGTATATATATTTAAATTTAATATATAATAATATTTAATATTTATAGATATATTATTATATAATTATTATTTTATAAATTATAATATATATTTTATTTTATATTTTATTTATTATTTATTATATTTAATAAAATATAATTTTATTTTTTATATTTTAATTTATTATTTTTATAATTTTATAATAATTATTATTAATTATATTATAATTATTTATAATTATTTATATATAATTTTAAATATAATTTTTATTATAATATATTTTATTTATAATATATTTTAATAATATTTTATTTTTATTTTTTAATTTATATTAATAATATTAATATTTATAAATTAAATATATAATTATATATAAATTATTTATAATTAATTATTTAAATATTATTTTATATTTATTTAATTATAATTTTATTTTATATATTTTATAATTAATAATTATTTATTTATATATTTTATATATTTTTATATATTTTTTAAAGTATTAATTTTATTAATATGTTTATATTTATATATAATAAATATATTTTTATTTTTTTAATTATATTTTAATATTAAATAATTATTAATATATTTTTATTTAATATTTATTATTTTATATTATATTAATTTATTATAATGTTAAAATTATATTTTATAATTATGTTATATATATATATTTTTTTTATATATTTTTTAATTTATTATTTTGTATAATTTTTTATTTTTTTATTTTATTTTTTATATTTGTATTTAATATATATATGTTAAATATATTATGAATATTAATAATATTTATTGATATTATAATTTATTTTATTTTAAATTAAATGTATTTAAATATTTTATATAATGTATAATATTAAAATATTTTTAAAATAATTTATATATTTATTAAATTTTATATATTTTTAAATAATATATAAATATATATTAATAATATTTTGATATAATATTATTTATTTTAATATAATAATTATATTTTTTTAATATTATTTTTATGTTATATATTGTATTATTTTTAAATATTTTTGTATAAATATTTTTATTTTAAATTTATTTATTATAAGTATTTATAATTTTTATTAATATTATATTATTATATTATGTATATAAATTATATATTTAATTTTAATTAATATATAAAATATTATTATAATTTTATTTTATTTATTTATATATAAATATTATTTTATATTATATTTTATTATTTTTATTTTATATATTTATTTTTTATTAAATTATATTTTATATTTTATTAATATTTTTTTATTATATTAATTTTTATTTATTTATTTTTATATATGATAAATAATTATAATTTTATTATATATTATTTTTTTATTTATTTTATTTTAAATATTTTATATATTTTATATAAAATATTTTTTTTATATTAATTAATTATATTATATTTTTATTTTTAATATTTATTAATTATATATATATTTTTATTTATTATTAATTTAATGTAAATTTTATTTGTAATATAATATTATTTATATAATAATTTTTTTTATATTTAAAATATAATTAATTTATTTTTAATAATATTTTATTATTATATTTTATAAATTTTATATTTTTAATTATTAATTTTATATATATATATTTATTTTAAATATTAATAATTTTTTATTTATTTTAAATTTTAATATTTTTAAATATTTAATTTAATTTTTGTTTAATAATTTATATTTTAAAATATTTAATTTTATATTTTATGTTTTAATTTAATTATTTTATTAATATAATTTATTTTTTATATAATTTTATATTTAATAAATTTATATTTTTAGATTTATTATTTATTAATAATTTAATATTTTATTATATATTAAATATTTATTTATTATAAATTTATTTTTATATTTTAATTAATATAATTATAATTATTATATTTTATTATATTATTATTATATTAATTTTAAATAAAATTTATAAAATTTTATTTTTTATATTATAAATTTATTATTTAATATAAATTATATTTATTATTTATTTTTATATTTATTTTTATTTTATATTTATTTATTTATAAATAAATTATTTTATTAATTTATTAATTATTTATTATATATTTTTTTATATAATTAATTATTATTTATATATTTTTTTTATATTATATTTTAATTTTTAATTATATTTATATATTAATTAATTATATAATATTTATTATATTTAATTTTTTTATTTTTATATATAATTTTTTATTTTTATAATTTAAAATTAAATTTAAATAATTTTTTTATTTAATTTTTTATTAAATATATAATTTTATTATATTATAATATTATTATTAAGATTTATTTATTTTTTTATTTTAATAATAAAATTTATTATTTATATAATTTATAATATATTATATAATTTATTTAATTTATTATATAAATTTAATTATTATTTAAATTTAATTTTTTATTTATTTATATAAAATATTTATTATATTATATTTAAATAATTATTAAAATTTTTTATATTTTAAATTTTATATTTTTAATATTTATAATTTATATTTTTTAATTAATAATTTTATATTAAAATTTTTTTTATTTATTTATTATATATTTTTTATAAATATTTATATAATATATAATTTTTTTTTATTTATTAAAATATTTAAAATTATTTTATAATTATATATAAATTTTTTTTTATATATATATTATTTTTAATTATTAAAAAATTAATTTTATTTAATTTTTAAATTATAATTAAATATAATTTATATTATTATAAAATTAAATAATAAATATTTATTTATTAATAATTTTATAATTTTATTATAAATTTTATATTAAATTTTTTATTTAAATATTTTATATTAATTATTTAATTTTTATATTATATTTAATTTTATTATTTATTTTTATTTTTAAATATTTATATTTTAATATTATTATTTTTTTTAATTATTATATATTAATAAATTTATTTTATTATATATTATATTATTTTTAATATAAAATTTTATATTTAATTTTATTTTATTATTATATTTTATAAATAATTTATTTATTTTATAATATTTATATTTTATATAATTTATTTATAATAAATATTTATTATTTTAATTTTTATTTTATTTTTTTATTTAATTTTATTAATAAAATTAATTTAATAATATTATTATTTTATTTTAATAATTTATATTATTTTTTATTATTTATATAATATTTTAATTTTATTAATTTATTTTAATTATAATTTATATTTTTATTATTATTATAATTATATTATTTAATTTTTTATAAATATTTTATAATTATATTTTTATTTATTTTTTAAATAATTTATATTTAATATTTATTTATTATTTTATTTATTATTATATTTATTTAAATTATATTTTATTATATTTTTAATAAAATATAATTATTTAATTATTTTTTATATTAATTTATAATTTTTTTTATTATTTAATAATAATTTATTTTTAATTTATATTTATTTTATTTTATTTTTAATTATTTATTTAAATATTATTATAATAATTTATTTTAATATAATTATATAATTATATTATATTTAATTATTATTAAATATAATAATTATTTATTATTAAATTATAAATTTAATTATTTATATTATTTTTATTATTATATTTTATTTTTTATTAATATTATTATTTATTTTATATTTTAAATTATATTTTATTTATTTAATTAATATTTTATTATTTATTATTTATATAATATATTTATTTTATAATTATTTTTATATTTATTTTAATTTAATATTATTTATTTAATTTTATATTTATTTTTAATTTATTATATATAATTAATATTTTTATATTTAATTATTTTTATTAATATTTTTTTTATTTTAAATTTTTATTTTTTATTTATTTTTATTTTTTTATATTTATATTAAATATTAATTTTATAATTATAAATTTATATATTTAATATTTATTTAATTATATATTAATTATTATAAATTATAATTTATTATATTTAAATATTTTTTATATATAATTATTATATTTAAATATTTTATTTTATATAATATTAAATTATTATATAATTTTTTTATATTTATAATTTATTTTATATATAATTAATATTATAATTTTATTTAATATTTATTTTATTTATTAAATTATATTTTTATATATATATTTAAATTTTATATTTTTATTTTTAATTATATATTTATTTTATTAAAATAATATTATATAATTTTTATTTATTTATATTAAATTATTTTAATATATTATATAATTTATTATATTATATTTTATTTAAATTATTTATAATATTTTATTTTTTATTATTAATTATTTAAATTATTTATTTATTATTAATATATATTATTTTATTTATAATATTTATAATTTTTAATTATTTTAATATTATTATATTATTATATTTTTAATTATTATATTTTATTTTTTTTATTTAATTTATTATATTTATTATTTTTTTTAATTATTATTTATTATATTTTATTATTTAAATTAATTATTAATTTATTTTTTATTTAAATATTTTATTATATATTTATTTAATATTATTTTTATTTATATATTATTTATTAATTATTATATTTTATATTATTAATATTTAAATTTATTTTTTTATTAATATTTTATTTATATATTTATTTTAATAATATTTTATATTAATATTAATAATAATTATTATATTTTAATATTAATTTTATTAATTTATTTTATTATAATATTATATTAAATATATTTATTTTTTTTAATTTTTTAATTTATTATTTTATATTTATAATTAATATTTTTATTATATTATAATATTTATAAATATTATTATATTTTAAATATTTTATTATTTAATATTATAATATAATATTTATTATATTTATAATTTTTATATTATATATTTATTTATATTATATAATTTATATTTTTATTTAAATAAATTATTTATTATATTTATTATTTAATTTTTATATTTATAAATATATTTATATTTAATTTTTATATTTTATATTATAAATATATTATTTTATTAATTTATTTTAATTATTTATTATAAATATTTATTTTTATTTTAAATTTTTATAATATAATTATTATTTATTATTTTATTATAATTTTTATATTTTATAATATTATATTTAAATATATTTATATTTATTTATTAATAATATTATTTTTATATATTTTTTAATATTTAATATTATATATTTTTTTTTATATTTTATAATTTTATATATTTTTAATATTATATTTTTATTAATTTTTATTTTATTTATTTATTTATATTAAATAATTATTTAATTTTAATTTTATAATTTTTATTTATATTATTTATATTATATATTTTTATTATATTTTTATAATTATTTTATTTATATATAATAATTATTATATTTTATTATAATTTATATTTATAAATATAAATTATTTATATTTTTTTAATTTTATTTTTATTTATAATATTTTATTTATTATTTTAATAATATTATTTAATATTAATTATTTTTAATTTTATTTTTATTATTAAATATTTAATTTATATTATAATATTAATATATTTAAATTTTATTATTTATAATTATAATAAATTAAATATTATTAAATTATAATTTATTTTTTATATAATATTTTTAATATTATATTTTATTTATTTATTTTATTATTATTTTTATTTATATTATATTATAATATTATAAATTTTATATATTTATAATATTATTTATTTTATTTATAATTTAATATTATTATAATTATTTTTATATATATATTAATATTATATAATTTAAATATATTTATATAAATTTTATAAAATATATTTATTTATATATTAATTTAATATATATTATATATTTTATATTAATTTATATATATTATAATATTATTTTTATTATATTATTAATTTTTATTTATAATATATTTTAATTTATTTATATTTTAATATTATATATTTATTTTATAATTAATATTTTATTTTATATTATTATTTATTTATTTTATAATTTATAATATTATAATTATATTAATTTTTATTTAAATATTTATTAAATATAATTTATATTATTAAATATAAATTATTATTTTTATATAATTTTAATATAATTATTATTTAATAATTTATATATTAATTATATTAATATTATTTTTATATTTATTTATATTTAAATAATTAATATATTTTTATTAAATTTATATAATTAATTTATAATTAATATATTTATTTATTTTATAATATATATTTATATTAATTATTTATTTAATTTTTATTTTATAAATTTATATAATTTTATTTTTTATAATTATATTATTTTATAATAATTAATTTTATATTTATAAATATAATTAAATATTAATATTATTAAAATTATTATAATATATTATATTTATTATATTTTATAATATATTATTTATTTATATTAAAATTTTTAATTTTATTTTTATATATTATTTATTTTTAATAATTATATAATTTTTATATATATTAATTATATTTTTAAATATTATTTATTTAAATTTATATTAATATATTAAATTTTATTTAATTTTTATATTTTTATATTTAATAAATTATATTATTATTTATATTAATAATTTTATATTATAATATTATAATATTTTATTAAATATTAATTTATATATAATATTATTTTAATTATAATTTATATTTTATTTTTTTATATTTATATAAATTTATATTATTAATTTTTATTTTATAATATTTATTTATAATAATTATTATTTTATAATTATTTTATTTAATATTTATAATATTTATTATAAATATTAATATTTTATTTAATTATAATATAATATATAATTTATTTTATTATTATAATAATTATTTAATTTTAATATTTTAATTAAATAATATATTTTATTATATATTTTTAATATAATTATTATATTATATTTTATAATTATATAATTTTTAATTTATTATTATATAAATTATAATATTTTATTATATTTAATTATTATAATTAATAATAATTTTATTTATTATTTTATTTTATTTTTAATTATTATATATTATATAATATTATTAATTTATAATAATAATTATTTATTTTTTATATAATTATTATATTTAATATTATTTATATTATTTTTATATTTTTTATTTAATATATTATTTAATAAATATATTAATATAATATTATATTTAATAATTATTTATTTTTTTATTATTAATTTATAATATTTTTTATATATATTATATATTTTTTATATTTTATTATAATATTTTAATTATTTATTATAATTTTAATTTATTATTTTATATATATTTATTATATTTTATTATAATTTATAATTATTATTTTATTTATAATATATTTAATTATATTATTTTTTTTATTATTTAAATATTTATTATATTTTATTATATTTATTTTTTATTTATAAATTATTTTATAATTTATAATTTATTTTATTATTATTATTTAAATATAATATTATTAATATAAATTATTTATATTATTTTATAATATAAATATATTAATATATTATTATTTTTATAATATTTATATTATTTTTATTATTATTTTATTTAATAATTTTATTTATTAATTATTTATAATATTTATTTTTATATTATATTTTTAATTATATTTTAATTATTATATTTATTAATAATATTTTATTAATATTTAATATAATATTATATTTTATAATTTTATTTATTATTTTTTATTTTAATTTAATTATATTTATATTTATTATAATATATTTAATTATAATTTTTTATTTTTTTATAATTATATTTAATTATTTAATAATATTATTTTTATTAATTTTATATTTATTAATAATATATATTATTTATATTATTATTTTTTAATATATTATATTAAAATATTATTATAATTATATTATATTTATTTTAATTATTTAATATAATTTATTATTATTTAATATAAATTAAATTAATTTTATAAATATTTTTATTATATTTTATAATATATTAATTATTATTTTATAATTAATTTTTTAAATTTAATAATTATATAATTATAATTTTTTTATTTATTATAATTATTAATTTATTTATTTATAAATATTATTTAATTATATATTTATTATTTATAAATATTATAATTAATTAATTTTATAAATTATATTTTATATTTTATATTAATATTATTTAAAATTATATTATTTTTATTTTATAATTTATTTATATTTTATTTAATATATTATTATTTTAATATATTTATTAATATTAATTTTATTATTTTTTTAATTTATAATATTATTTATATAAATTTTTTATTTTATAATATTTAATTATTTTAATTTATAAATATATTTTATATATTTATTTAATTATTATAATTTTTATTATATTTATTATAATATTTAATAATTATTATTTTTAATATTTATTTTTTAATAATTTATTTTAATTATTATATAATTTAAAAATTTAATATATTATATTATAAATATTATATATTTATTTTATATTTTTATTATATTTTAATTTTATAATATATTTTATAATTTATTTATATAATTTATTATATTTATTATTATAAATAAATTATTATATTTTAATATTATATATTAATTAATATTTTATATTATATAATTTAATATTAAATATATTATAATATTTAATAAATTTTTAAATATTAAAATATAATTTAAATAATTTTAAATAATTTATATTATATTATTTTAATATTATATTTATAATATTATATAATAATTATATATATTAATTTATTTTTAATAATATAATTATTTTATTATAATTTATAATATTTTTAAATTATTTATTAATTTAAATTTTATATAATAATAATTTAAATATTATTATATTTTATATTTAAAATTATTTTATTTATATAAAATATTATTATATTAATTTTATATATTAAATATTTATAATTATATTTTTATATTATAATTATTATATTTATTTATATTTATAATTTATTATATAATTTTTATTATATTTATTATTTTTATTTTATATATTATAAATTTATATATATTATTTAAATTATATTTATTTATTATAATAATATAAATATTATTTATATTTTTTTATTAATATTTATTTATAATAATATTTATATATTTATTTTAATTTTAATAATTAATTATATTTATTTAATATAATATTTATTTTATAATAATTATTAATATTTATTTAATATTTATATTTTATATTATAATTTAATTTTTATTATTTATATTTATATATATTATATTATTTTAATATATTATTTAATTTATATTATATTATAATATTTTTTATAATTATATATATTTTATTAATATTTTTAATTTATATTTATATAATTTATATTATAATTTTATTTATTTATATTTTTTAATTTATTATTAATATATTTAATTTTTATTATTTAATATAATTATTAATATTTTATTTAATTATTAATTATTTTATTATAAATATATTTATTTTTATATTATATTTTATTAAATTATATATTTTATATTTTTTATTTATTTAATTATATATAATTTTATTTAATTAAATATTTTATAATAATATTATTTATAATATTATTTATTATATTTAATTTTTTATTTATTTAATTAATATTTTTTATATTTATTAATTTATTTTATAAATATTAATTTATTATTATTTATTATATATTATTTTTATTATATTTTTATTTTATATAATTATTAATTTTATTTTTATATTTTAATTAATAATATTTTATATTTTTAATTTATAATTATATTATATAAATATTATTATTAATTTTATTTTTTTTATTTTATAATTTTTTATTATTATTTAATTTTTTAATAATATTTATTTTTTATTAATTTTTATTTATTATTTATTAATATTTTTATTATTATTTATTTATATAATATTATTATTAAATTTATATTAATATAATTATATTATTTTTATATTTATATATATTATATTTTATTATAATTTTTAAAATTATATTTTTATAAATATTTATTATATTAATATTTATTTTTTATTATATTTTTATATTTTAATATTTAATATTTTATATTATTATTTTATTAATATTATTATATTTTTTTTATTATATTTTATATTATTTTAATATAATATTATTTATAATAAATTTATAATTATTATTATATTTTATAAATTATTATTTATTTATTATATTATTTTTAAATATATTATTTATTTTATTTAAATTATAATAATATTTTATTTTATTAATATTTATTTAATAATAATTTAATATTATTAATATTAATATATTTTTATATTATATTATTTTATATTATTTATATTAATAATATATATTTTAATTTATTATATTATTTATAATAATTAATTATATAATTTTTTTATTTATTTTATTAATATTAATATTTATAATATAATTTTATTTTATATTTTTATTATTAATATAATATATTTAATATTTTATTATTATATTTATAATATATATTTATATTTTATATATAAATATTATTTATAATTTTTATTAATTTATTAATAATTAATATATTTTTTTTATATTTTATAATTATTTATTTTATTATATTTTTTTATTATATATTAAAATATTTATTTTATATTATATTTATAATATATAATTATTATTTTATATTAATTTTATTTAATATTTTAAATTATATATTATATTTTATAATTTATATTATTTAATATATTATAATATATTATTATTTAATATTATTATTTTTTATATATATAATATTTTATAATATATTTAATATAATATTATATATTAATATAATTTTAATTATATATATTTTTATATTTATTTTTAATTATTTTAATAATTATAAATATTAAATTTATTTATAATATATAATTATTATTATTTTTATTTTTATAATATTTATTTTAATTATATTATAATATATTAATAATTTATTTTTTATTTTATTAATTAATATTTTTATATATTATAATATATAATTTTTATTATTTTATTATTATAATTTTATTATTATTATAATTTTATATATTTATTAATTTTATAATATTATTTTATTTATTATATTTAATATTTTTTTATATTATATTTTATATAATTAATTATATATATTTTATAATATTTTATTATATTTATTTTATTTTTTTATAATTATAATATTTTATATTAATTAATATTATTTTAATAATAATATTATATTTATATTATAATATTAATATATTATATTTTATTAAATTTAATTATATATTTATTAATTATTTATATTATTTATATTTTATTTTTAATATATTTATATAATAATTATTATTATTATTATAAATTAAATTAATTATTTATAATTATATTTTATATTTAATATTTTATATTATTTTATTATTTTTATTATTATATTTTATATATAATATAATTTTTTAAATATATTATATTATTATTTATAATTATATTAAATATATTTATATTATTTATATTTATATTATAATTTTATTATATTTAATTTTATATTTATTTAATATTATAAATATATATTTAATATAAAATTTTATTAATAATTTATAATTATTATTTTTATAATATTATATATTTATTTTAATATTAATTTTAAATATATTAATTATATTATTATAATATTAATATTTTATTTATAATTATATTTTAAATATTATATTTATTTTAATATATATATATTTTTTATTAATATTTATTTAATATATTATTTATTATTTTTATTATAATATTATTTATTATATTAAAATATTTAATAATAATTTATATTTAATATTTTTAATTATATAATATTATTTTATAATTTATATAATATATATATTATATTTTATAAATATATTATATATTATTAATTAATTTTATTTTATATATTTATATTTAATTTTATATAATTAAAATTTATTATAAATTTATATATATTTATATAATATTAATAATTTATTTTATTATAATTTTATTTTTTATTTATTTTATATATTTATATTTATTTTTATTAAAATTTTTATATTAATATTTATAATATAATTTATATTTTATAATATTATATATATATTTAATATTTATAATATATTTTAATATTTATATTTAATATTAATATTTATTTATAATATTTAATATTTATTTTTATTATAATATTTTATTATAATATTTTTATTTTAAATTAAATTAATTATATTTATAAATTTTTAATTTTAATAATATATTTATTAAATTATTTAATTTTTTTTATAATATTTTAATTTTATTAATTATTTTATATTAATTATATTATATTTTTAAATTATAATATTATTATAATTAATAATTTTTATAATTTATTATATTAATTATAATATTTTTTATTTATTTTAATAAATTATTTTTTTTAATTATTATTTATATTTTTATTTATTTTTTTATATTAATATATATATTTTAATTTATTAATATTTATATTTTTTTTTATTTTATAATTTATATATTTTTAATATTTTTATAATATAATAATTTATTTTATATAATTTTTATTTTTTTTATATAATATTTATTTTTTAATTATTAATTTTAATATTATTTAAATATATTTTTTTATTATTTAATTTTATTTATATATTATTTTATTAAATATTTTATATATTATTTTAATTTTATTTTAATTATTATTATTTAATTTATATATTAATTTATAATTATATAATAATTTATTTTTAAATATTTATTTTAATAAATTATTTATTTATTAATTTTATTTTTTTAATTTAATATAATTATTATATAATTTTATTATATTTTATTATATAATATTTTTATATTTTTAAATATTAATAATTATATTTATTATTATATTTATATTAATATAATTTAATATATATATTTTTATAATATTAATATTAATATTTTAATTATTTTATAATATATTAATATAATATAATATTTTTTAATATATTATATATTTATTATTTATAATTATTTTTATATTAAATATATTAAATTTTAATATTTATTTTATTATTTATATTTAATTATTATATTTATATAATATTTAATTAATATTTTTAATATATTTTTATTTTTTATTATATTATATTTTTATTTATATATTTTAATATATTTATTTATTTTATAATTTTAATATTTATAATATTAATATTTATATTTATAATATTTATTATTTTTAATTATTTATATATAATATATTATTTAATTATTTAATTAATATTTTATTTATTATATAATTATATAAATAAATATATATTTAATTTTATAAATTTATAAAATATTTAATAAATATATTTTATTATTTTATATATTAATATAATATTATTATTATAAATAATTAAATATATAGTATATAATATATAGTATATTATATTATATTTATTATAAAATTTATATATATTATTAATTAATATATTATTATTAATTATTTATGATAAATAAATTATATTTAAAATATTAATTATTTTAATTATATTTTTATTTTATTTATAATTATAAATTTTTTATTATTTATTTAATTATTTTTATATATAATTTTTTTATTATTTAATTATTTATATTATAATATTATTTTATTTATTATATTATTTTTTATTATTTAATTTTAATTATATTATTATTTATAATATATTTAATTTTTATATAATTATATAATATTTTATTTTATTATTTTTTTATTAAATAATTATTTATATTTATAATAATTTTATTTTTTATTTAATTTATTAATTTAATAAATTAATATTATTAATTATTTTTAATTATATAAATTTTTTATTATTTTTTTTATAATATTTAATTAATATAATTTATTATAATTTATATTATTATATATTATTTAAAAAATAATTTATTTTATAATATATATTATTTATATTTAAATTTTATATTTATATTATTATAATATTAATTTTTATATTATTTTTTTTATATTATAATATATTATAAATAATTTATATATAATTAAATATTTATATTTATATTTTATATAAATTTATTTTATATTATTATATTTATATTATATTATATTTTTATTAATATTATTATTAAATTATAATATATTATAATATTTTTATATTTATTAAATTTAAATATATATAAATTATTTATTTTTAATAATTTTATAATTATTATATAATTATAATTATATAATTTATTATATTTATATTTTTTATAAATTATTTATAATATTATTATTTTTATTTTTTAATTATTGTTATTAATTAATATATAATTTTATAATATATATATATAATATAATATTTATATATTTATTATATATTAAATTTTTTAAATATATTTTATTATTTTTAAATAATATTTTTATTATATTAATAATATTAATTTAAATATTATATAATTATTAAATTTTTTTAATATATATAAATTATTTATATATTATTTATTAATATATTTATATTAATTAATTATTATTTAATTTATATAATTAAATAATTATTATTTTATATTAAATTTTTATTTTTATATATTTAATTAATTTTATATTTATATAAATATTATATAATATTTATTTATATTATTTATTGTTTTATTTAAATAATATATTTATATTTTTAAATTATATTTAATTTATTTATAAATTATATTAATATATTATTTTATAATTTAATATATATTTTTTTTATTATTTTAATTAATATATTTTATTATTTTATTTATTTTTAATATTATAATTATTTTATATATTATATTTAAATTATTTATTTTATATTATAAAATTTATTATTTTTTTAATATATTAATTTATTATTATATTATTTTATATTAATATTTTAATATAATAATTTATATATATTAATATATTATTTTTTAATATTTATTAGATTTTTATTTATTTTAATATTTATATTTATAATTTATATTTATATTTTATTTATATTTTATATATAATTAATTTTATATATAATATTATTTTATATTATAATTATATTAATATTATTATAATTATAATATATTTATTTTTATTTTAATTTATAATATTTTATATTATATATTTTATTTTTATAATTATATAAATATTTATATTATTTTTAATAATGTATTTAATTATTTTATTATTATGTTTTTTATTATTATTTATTTAAATTTTTATATATTTATAATATTTTTTATTTTTATTTTATTTATTTTAATTTATATTTTTTTATTTTTATTATTTATTAATTTATAATATTATTTTTTTATATTTATAATTATTTTTTTAATATATTTTAATTTTTTATTTTTTATATTAATTTTATTTATTTATTTTATTTTTTATTTTAATTTATTTATTTTTTTTTATATTTTATTATATTTTAATATTTAATTTTATATTTATTATTTTTTTATTTTTATTATTTATAATATTTTATATATTTTATATATTTTTTTATTATTTTTTATTTATATTTTATATTATATATTAATAAATATTTATTATTATTTTATAATTTAATAATTATTATTATAATTTATAATTTTTATATTTTATTTATTTTATAATAATATTTTATTATTTATTATTTATTATTTATTATATTTATTATTATATATATTATAAATTTATATTTATATTTATATATTAATTTTATATTATTAATTATATTAATTTTTTTATATAATTATTTATAAATTTAATTTTTATTTTTTAAATTAATATATTTATAATTTTATTATTATAAATTATTATTATTTTTTAATTTTATTTAAATATTATTTATTTATTTTTATTATAATTTATATTATAATTATTTAATATATAATTTTATATATTTTTAATTATGAGAATTTTATTATAATATTTATTTAATATATATAATTTATTTTTTAATTTTTTTATTTTATTTATTTTATTATATAATTATATTTATAATATTTATTTATTTAAATAATTATTTTTATAATTATTATATTTATATATATTTATATATTTATTTTATTATAATTTAATTATTTATTATATAATATATATATATTTATTTATTTTTTTATTTATTTAATATTTTATATTATTTATTTTATTTTATTATATTTATTTAATTTTATTTTATTATTTTTATTATATTTATTTTTATTATTATTTTATTTTTTTATAATTATATAATATTTTTTTATTTTTATTTATATTTATTTTAAATTATTTATATATATTATAATTAATTATATTTTTATTTATTATTATTTTTTATATTTATTAATTTTATTTTATATTTTTTTTTAATATTATTATAAATTATTTATTAATATTATTATTTAAATTTAATTATATTTATTTATATAATAATATATATTTTTAAATATTTTTATTTTTAATTTATTATTTATTAATATTTATAATTTTTATTATTTAATTATTATTATTTTAATTTATTAAATTTTAAATATTATTTATATATTTTTATTTTAATTTTTTTAATATATTTTATTATTATTTTATTTTTTTTTATATATTTATATAAATAATTTTATATTTATATTTTATTTTATTATTTTAATAATTTTTTATTTATATTATATTTTTTATTAATTATATTTTTATTTATTTTTTTATTTTATATTATTATTTATTTAATATAATTTTATATATTATATATTTATATTTTTATTTTATTATTTATTTATTAATTATATTAATAATATTTTATATTATTTAATATATATAATTATATATTTTTATTATTTTTATAATATTTTATTATTTTTTTAATTATTTTAATATATATTTTATTATTTATATTTATTAATTTTTTTGTTAATTTATATTAATTTTAATTTATTAATATTATATTTTTTTAATATTTAATATATTTTTTATTTTATTTATAATTTATTTATTTTTATATTTATTTTTATTTTTAATTTTTTATAATTTTATTATTTAATTATTTTATATTTTTAATATATTTTTAAATTAATTTATTATTAATATTTTATTAAATTTTATTAATTATTATTAGAAATTTTATTTAATTTATATTTTTATTTTTTATAATTTTTATTATATAATTATTTTTTATTTATTAAATATATTTATTTTTTTTATATTTATTATTTTAAATTATTATTTATTTTAATTTTTTATTTTTTATATTTATATTATTTTAATTATATTTTTTTTTAATTTATTTTTATTATTTTTATTTATAATATTATTTTATTTTTTATAATTTTATTTTATATTTATTTTTATTTATTTTATTTATATTTATTTTATATTATTTTTTTTTATTATATTATATAATATTTTTTATATTATTTTATAAATTTTATTTTATATTATTTTTATATTTATATTTTTATTTATTTATTTATTTTATTTTATTTTTATAATTTTATTAATTTTATATAAAATTTATTTATAATATTTTTATTTTTTAATTTTTTATTTTTTTATTTTATTTATATTTATATTAATTTTTAATATTTTTTATTTTTATTTATATTTATTTTATATTTTTTTATTATTATATATTTTTAATTTATTATTTGTTTTTTATTATTTTTATAATTTTTATAATTTATATTATTTTATTATTTTATTATATTATTTTTTAAAATTATTTTTATTATTTTTTATATAATTTATTATTTTAATTTATTTTTTTAATTTATAATTTATTTTATTTTATTATTAATTTTTTTAATTTTATTATTATTTTTTTATTTATTTATTTATTTTTTTATTTTTTTATTTTAATTTTATTATATTATTTTTATTATTTTTTTATTTAATTTTTATTATTATATTTTTTTATATTAAATTAATTTTATATTATAAATTATTTTATTTATTTTAAATTTTATTTATTTTTTTTTATTAATTTATTTTTATTATATATTATAATTTTATTATAATATTTATATTTATTTTTATATTTTTTTATTATTTAATTTTTTTATATTTATATATTTATTTTTTTTAATTTTTTTTTATTATATATTTTTATTTTATATATTTATATTAATTATTAATTTTTATTTTATTTTTTATTATTTATATTTATTTTTCTTATTTTTTTTATTTATATATTATATTATTTAATTTTTTATTATATTTAATTATTTATTTTTAATTATTTTTTTTAATATTTTATTTTATATATTTTTATTAATTTTTATGTTAATATTTTATATATTAATTTATTATATTTATATATATAAATTATTTTTATTTTTTTATTTTTTAATTTTATTATATATTTATTATTTTTTTAATTTTTTATTTTTATTAATATATTATTATATTTAATGTTTTATTTATTATTTTATTATTTATATTTAATTTTATTTTATTATTATTTATTTTATATATATTATTTTTGAATTTATATATTTTTATTATTATATATTTTATATTTATATTTTTATTTATTATTTATATATTTATATGTAATTTTTTATTTTTATTTAATATTTATTATAATTAATAATTATGTTTTTATTATATAATATATTTATTATATTTTTATATATTTTATATTATATTTTTATTTTATAATATTTATTTTATTAAATAAAATATATAATTTATTTTTATTTTATTTTTTATTATTTTTTTATTTATTAATTTTTATATTATTTTTTTTATATATATATTTATTTTTTTAATTTTTTATTATTTTTTATATTTATTATTTATATTATTTTTAATATATAATATTATTTAAGTATATTTATTATTTTTTTATTAATTAGTAAATATTATATATATTATTTATTATTTTTTAATAATATTTTTATTTATATTATTTGTATTTATTATAATTTTAATTATATTTATTTATTAATATTTTGAATATTTTATATTTATTAATTATATTATTTTTTATTATTGTATTTTTAATATATTAAATTATAAAAAATATATTTATTATTTATTTTATATGTATTAATTATTATAAATTATTATATATTTTTATATATATTTTTATTTATAATATATTTATATATATATATAATTTTTATTTATTTTATAAATATAAATATATTTATATATTTTTTAAATTATATATATAATATTTTATTATTTATATAATATATTTTTATTATTATTATATAATATATTAGTAATTATTTTATATTATTTTTTAGTTATATATTTATTATTTTAATATTATTTAATTATTTATATATATTATTTTGATTATATGTATTATATTTTATATAATTATAATATGTTTTAATTTATAAGATTATTATATTATATTATTTTATATATAAAATATTTGATATATTATATTTATTGATTTTATTTTAGTTTTTTATATTTTGTTATTATTTAATGTATTATTTTTATTTTTATTATTATAATATATTTATTTTATATTTTATTTTTATAATTTTTTTTGTTTTATGTGATTATATTATTTAATATATTAATATATTATTAATTTTAATTATATAATATATATATATATATATAATTATTAGTATTTTTATTTTTATATATATTTTAATATATATATATTATATATATAAGATTATTACTATTATTATATTTTTTAATTTATATATATATAATATTTAATATAATATATTTATATGATTTATTTATATAATTATTATATTTATAATTATTTAATTATTATTATATTTTATAATTATTTTATATTTATTATTTTAATTTATATTTTTGTATTTATTATATTAATATTATTATTTATGTTAATATTTTTATATATTATTTTATAATGAGTTTAATAGTTTTTATTTATTTTATTTTTTATTTTTATATTTTTTTATATTATTTATTAATAATATATTTATATATTTAATTTTATTATTTATATATTAATATTTATTTTTATATATTTTTAATTATTTATTTTTATATTATTTTATTATTTATGATTTTTATATAATTTATTATTTTTTTATTTTATATTTAGTATTATTTATTTAATATTTTAATTTTTATATTTTATAAAAATTATTTATTTATATATTTATTTATTAAATTATTATATATATTATATTATTATATTTATATTTTTTAAAATTTATTATTATATATATATATTTATTATATTTTATTATATATTATATTTATTGTTTATTTATTAAAATTAATATATATATTATATAATTTTTTTTTTATATTTTAATATTGATTTAATATATATTATATTAATAATTTTATATTTTTATAATATTTATTATTTATATATTTTTTATATTTTTATAATTATATTTTTTTATTTATTTTATATATTATTTATTAAATTATATTAGTTTATTTTTAAATTTTTATATAATATTAATTTTAAATTATGTTGTTTTATTTTTTTTATAATTTTTATATTTAATTAATTTATAAATTTGTATATATATTAATTATTATATTTTATTTTAATTATATAATTTAAATTTATATGTATTATTCTATTGATAACCCCGTATATATATTAAAGTAATCAAGACTTATATTTATTTTGTAATATAATTTTAAATGTTATATTATTTAAAAATAAAATATTATATGTATATAAATTTTTATATATTAATGTAATATAATAAAATAATTTAATACTAAATAAATTGAGTTTTATATTGTTTAAAAATAATTAATGATTAATCTAATTTATAAAGTAATATATATATATATGAGTTATATTATATAAAATTAATTATACATATTATACATAAGTATACAGAATAGTATCTGAAAAATATAACTTTTAAATAAATGTAGATATTTTAGTTTAGTAATGAAGAAAAATAATCTATTATAATAATTATATACTTTTATAAAAATGAGATTAGATATGGAAAGATATATTTATATATATAAGAATTTAGTTAGGCATAATTTTGAATTTTTTGATGAATATATATTAATAAAATAGAATCTAATTCTGTAGAAGATATGATACCTTAAATGTCCATATTAGATATTAAATGTATATTGTATTTATTATATTATAGTATAATATTTATAATATAATTAATTTAATATTAAATTTTATTTTAATTATATTATAAAATATTATTTTATTAAATATATATATTTTATTATTAATTTTATATTATAATTAATTTATTATTATATATTAATATTATTATATTTTATAATATATAATTTTTAAATATAATAATAAATTTATTAATAATATAAATATAAATTTATTATATTAATTTATATATTATATTTATATTTATTTTTAATTATTTTATTTTTAATATATATTTTAATAATATTTTTTTATTTATATTAATTAATTTATATATTTATATATTAATATATTTTATATTATTTTATATTTAAATTTATTTATATTTTAAAATAATTATTAAATTTAATTTATATATATATTATTTTTATATTTAAATTATATTATATAATTATATTATAATATAAATAATATATATTTATTTAATTTTTATATTATTTATTATTAATATATATTTATAATTATTATTATATAATATAAAATATTATATTTTATAATATTATTAATTTTTTATTATATTATTTTTTTATTTTTTAATTTATTTTAATATTTTAATATTATTTTTTATTTTTAATATTATTTTATTATTTTATATTATTTATTTTTATTATAAATTTTTATTTATATATTATAAATTTTATTTAATTATTATATTATTTATATTATTTATATTAATTAATATTTATATATATTTATTTATATTTTATATATTATAAATTTATATTATTTTATATAATATTATTTAAATTTTATTATATATATATTTATATTTTATAATATTTAATTATTATTTTTAAATTAATTATTTTATTAATATATTTTATTAATTATTATAATATTATATAATTAATTTATTATTTTAATATTATATTTAAATTTATTTATTAATATTTATTTATTTATTTTATTTATTAATAATTTATTAATTTAATATATTAATAATATTTTAATTATATTTTTTTTTATTATTTAAATTTTATATTTATATTTTATTTTATTTATTTTTATTAATTTATTATTTATAATATATTATTTTTTATTTATATAATATTTTTATTTTATTTTAATTTATATTTTTATTTAAATTTTATTTTATATTTATTTATTATTTTTAATATATTTATAATATTTAATATATAATTTATTTTTTATTTATTAAATTAATATTATATTAATTTATTTTTATATTTATTTTATTTTTTAAATATTTAATAATATAATATATTTTAATAATTTATATTTTTAAATATTATTTTATATTTATTTTTATATAAATATATTATTATTATTAAATATTTTAATAATAAATTATATATTATTAATTATATTTATTTATTTAATAATTAATTTTAATAATATTATAATATAATTATATTTTAATTTATATTTTTTATTTTATATTAATATTTTTAATATTTATATAAATTTAATTTATTATTTAATAATTATATTTTAATTATTAAATATTATATTTATATTATATTATAATTTATTATTAATATATTTATTTAATATATTAAAATTTTATAAAATTATTATATATAATTAAAATTATTATTTATAATTTTATAATTTATTTAATTATATATAATTATTTTATTAATTTAATTTAATTTTATATTATATTTATATTTAAATTATTATATATTAATTAAAATTAATATTTATAATTAATTAATTTAATAAATATTATTTATATTAATTAATATTATTTATAATTATATATTTTTATATAAATATATTATATATTAATATTAAATTTTATTATATTTATTATTATAATTATTTTTATAAATTTATTATTTTTTATAATATTTTATAATTATTAAATATATTATATATTTAATATAAAATATTTTAAATATAATTAATTTTTTATATATTAATTTATTATATTTTATTATAAATTAAATTTATAATTATTTTTATAAATTATTTTATTTTAATATTTAATAATTTTATATATTATTTATATAATTTATTTATTTATTAAATATATTTATATTTTTTAATATATATTTATAATTATTAATTATATAATATTTATTTATATATAATTTTTATATATTTTTAATTATTAAAATTATTTTAATTATATTTATTATATATTAAAATTTTTATATATTTTATTATTTTATAATTTTTATATTTTTAATATTATAATATAATATATTATTTATAATTATTTTTATATATTTAATATTATAATTATTTATATTTTTATAATATTATTATATTTATAAATATTTATTATATAATTATTTTTATATTATTATATTTTAATATTTATATTAAAATATATTAATATATAATTTTTATTTTATAAATTAATATTTATTTAATTAATTTTTTTATATTTATTATAATATTTAATATTATTTTATTTTTATATATTATTATATTATTATTAATATTTTTTATTTTTTAATATTATTATTTATATATTTATTTTATATTATATATTTTATTAATATAATTTATAAATAATATATTATTTAATTTAATAATTTTAAATAATTATTATATTATTTTAAATTTTATTTATAATATTATTTATATATTATAATATTTTATATTTATTATATTTAATATTTTTATTATTTTTAATTTATTATATTAATAATATTATATTAATTTAATATTATTTTATTTTAAATATTATATTATTTTAATATTATATTTTAAATATAAATTTTTTATATTAATATAATTTTTTTAATATTTTATTATTTATTTTATTTAAAATTATTATATAAATTTATATTTTTATAAAATTATTAAATATATTTATTTTATAATTTTTATAATTTATTTATATTATTAATATTATTTATTAATAATTATTTATATATATTATTTTATAATTTATTTATTAATTATTTATTATTTATATATTTTTATTATAATTTATTATTTTTAATATTATTTATATATATTATTTTAATTTATTTTTTATTATATTTAATAATTAATTTTTAATTATTTATTATATAATATTATTATATTTTATTTATTTTATTAATTATTAATTTATAATATTATATTTTTTTATAATTATATTTTATTTATATATTTTAATTATTTATATATTTATATATTAATTATTTTATTTTAATATTATTTTATATAATTTTATTTTATTATTTTATATTATTATTTAATAATTATTATTTAATATTTATAATTATTTTTTATTTAAATTTATAATATATATATTTTTATATTTTATTTTATATAATATTTAATTTATTTTTAATTATTTTAATTATTTAATATTTAATTTTTAATTTATAATTAATATTTATAATATTTATATTATATTTATTTAATTATTTATAAATTATTTATATTATTTTATAATTTATTATTTTAATTATTTATTATATAATATTTATAATTATATTTTTTATTTTATTTATAATTATTATTATTTTATATTAATTTTATTTTTATATTTTAATAATTTTATAATATATTATATTTTTTTAATATTATTATTTTAATATTTTTATTTATATTTATAATTTATATTTTTTATATTTATTATATTTAATTATATTTATAATTTTAATAATTTATTATTTTTAATTATATTAATTTTTAATATTAATAATATTTTATTTATTATTAATATTATTTATTTTTATTTTAATATTTTTTATATTTAATATTTTTTTATTTTATTTATATTATATTTATTATATATTTTTATTTTATTTTAATTATTTATTATTATAATTTATTTATATTTATAAATTTATTTATATTTTTATTAATTTATATATTTTTATTATTTTATTTATTTTTTATATATTTAATATTATATTTTATATTTATTATATTATTATTTTATAATTTATATTTTTTATATATTATTTTATTATTTTTTATTTATAAATTTTTATTTATTTTTAAATATTTATAATATTATTTTATTTATTTTTAATATTTTATATTATTTATTTTATTTATTTTTTATAATATTTTTATTATTTATATATTTATTATTATAAATTATATATTTTTTAATTATTATTTATATTATTTTTTATATTTTATTTAATAATTTTTTTATTTTTTTATATTATTATTTATTTTTTTATTTATTTTTAATTATTTTTATTTATTTTTTTATTTTTATATTATATTTATTTTTTTTATATTTTATATTTATTTATTATTATATTTTATATTTATTTTTATATTAATTTATTATTTTTATATTTTATTTTTATTATATTTATATATTTTATTTATTTTATAATTATATTTTATTATTATATTTTATTTTTATATTTATTTTTTATTTTTATTTTATTTATATTTTATTATAATTTTTTATTTATTAATATATTATATTTTTTATATTTATTTTATTTTAATTATTTTTTATTTATTATTTTTATATTTATATTATTTTTTATTTTTTTATTTTTATTTTATAATTTATTATTTTTATATTTATTTTATTATTTATATATTATTTTTTATTTTATTATTTTTTATAATTTATTTTATTATATTTTTATTTTTTAATTTATTATTTATTTTTTTATATATTTTATTTTATTTATTTTTTTTATTAATTTATTTATTTTTTATTTTTTATATTTTTATTAATTTATTTTTTATTATTTTATTTTTTTATATTTTATTTATTATTTATTTATATTTTTTAATTTATATTAATTATTTATTTATTTTATTATTTATTTTTATTATTTTTTTTATATTTATTTATATTTTATTTTTTTTATTATTATTTTATATTTTTTTTATTTTTTATATTTATTTATTTTTTATAATATTTTATTATTTTTATTTTATATTTTTTATTTTTTTTAATTATTTTTTATTAATTATTTTTATTTATATTTATATTTTATATTTTTATATATTTTTTTTTATTATATTTATTTTTATTTATTTATATTTTATTTTTATTATTTTATATTATATTATTTATTTTTATTTTATTATTTTTATTATATTAATATTTTTTTTATTTATTAATTATATTATATTTTTTATTTATATTATTTTTTATATTTTTTATTTTTATTTAATATTATTTTTATTTATTTTTATATTATTTTTATTTATTTTTTTATTATATTTTATTATTATTTATTTTTTTTTATTTTTATTTTTTTAATTTTATAATATTTTATTTATTATTAATTTTTTTATATTATTATTTATTTTTTTTATTTTTATATTTATTATATTTTTATTTAATTATATTTATATTTTTATATTTTTTATTTATATTTTATTTTTATATTTTATTATTATATTATTTTTATTATTTATTTTATTTATATTTATTTTTTATTTATTATTTTTTATTTATTATTATTTTATATTATTTATTTATTATTTTTTATTAATATTTATTTTTTATTTATATTTATTATATATTTTATTTTATTTTTTTATTTATTTTTTAATATTATTTTATTATTTATTTATTTTTTATATTTATATTTATAATTTTTATTATTTATATTATAATTTATATTTTTATTATTTTTATTATTTTATATTTATTTTTTTATTTTTTATTTTATATTATTATTTTTTTAATTTTTTATTATTTATTTATTTAATTATTTTATTATATTTTATATTTTATTTTTATATATTTATTTATTATTTATATTTTTTATTTTTATATTATATTTTTATATTATTAATTTTATTTATTTTTTTATTATTTTTATATTTATTTATTATTATTTTTAATTTTTTATATATTTTATTTTTTTAATATTTAATTATTTATTTTTTATTTATTTTTATTATTATTTTTATTTATTTAATTATATTTATATTTATTTATTATTTTTTATATTTTTATTATATTTTTTATTTATATTATTTATAATTTATTTTTATAATTTATTTATTTTTTATTTTTATTAATATATTTTTTATATTTATTTATTTATTTTATATTTTATTATATTATTTTTTATTTATTATTTTTAATTATTTTATTATTTATATTTTTTATTTTTTAATTTATTTTATATTATTTTAATATTTTTATATTATATTTTTTATTTATTTATTTAATTTTATATTTTTTTTTATTTATTTATTATTAAATTTATTTTTTTTATTTTTTATATTTTATATTTATTATTATTTTTTTTTATTAATATTTTATTTTTTATTTTTATTTTATTTATTTTTATTATTTATTATTTTTATAATTATTTTATTTTATATTTATTTTTTAATATTATTATATTATTTTTTATTTTTTTTTATTTTTATATATTTTTATTATTTTTTATATTTATATTTATTTTTATATTTTATTTTTTTATATTTTTTATATTTTATTTTATTTTTTATATATTTTTTATTATATTTTTATTTATTTAATTATTATTTATTTTTTTATTTTTATTATTTATATATTTTATTTATTTTATTTTTATATTATTTATATTATTTTTAATTTATTTTTATTTTTTTTTATTATATTTTATATATTTATTATTTTTATATTAATTATTTTTATTTTATTTTATATTTATATTTTATTATTTTTTTTTATTATTTATTATTATATTTTATTATATATTATTTTATTTTTATTTTTTATTATTTTTTTTATATTTTTTTTATTTTTTATTATTTTATTTTTATTTTATTATATTTATTTTTATTTTTTATATTATTTTAATATTTATTATTTAATTATTTTTTATTTTATTATATTTTTTTATTTATTTTTATTATTATTTTATTATTTATTTTATATTTTATTTTTTTATATTTATTATATTTTTATTTTATTATTTTATATATTTTTATTTATATTTTATTTTTTATTATATTTATTATTTTTTTTTATATTATTTATTTTATATTTTTTTATTTTATTATATTTTATTTTTTATTATATTATATTTTTATTTATTTTTTATTTTTAATATTTTTTATTTATTATTTTATAATATATTATATTTTTATATTTATATTTATTTTTTATATTTATATTATTTTTTATTTATTTTTATATTTTTATATATTTATTTTATTTATTATTTATTTTATTTTTTTATTTATTATATTTTATTTTATTTATTTTTTATTTAATTTATATTATTTTTTTATTTTATATTTATTTTTATTTTATTTTTAATATTATTTTATTTTTTTTTATATTTATTTTTTATTTTTTATTATTTTTTATTTATTAATTTTTATTTTTTTTTATATTATAATATTTTTTATTTATATTTATTTATTTTTATAATTTTATATTATTATATTTTTATTTATTTTATTATATTTTTATATTTATTTTATTATTTTTTTATATTTATATATTTTATATTTTTATTATTTTTTTATTTTATTATATTTTTATTTATTTTATTTTTATTTTTATTATATTTTTATATTTATTTTATTTTTATTATTTATTTTATTTTTTATTTTTATATTTAATTATTTTTTTATTTTATATTATTTTATTATTTTATATTATTTTTTTTATTTAATTTATTATTTTATTTTTTTATTTTATATTTTTTATTTATTTTTATATTTTTTATTTATTAATTATTATATATTTTTATTATTTTATTTTTATTATTATTTTTTTATATTTTATTTATATTTATTTTATTTATATTTTATTTATATTTTTATTTTTTTATTTATTATTTTTTTATTATTTTTTATTTTATATTTTATTATTTTTTTATTTTTATTATTATATTTTATATTTTATTTTATTTTATATTATTTTATTTTTTTATTTTATTTTTATATTTTTTTAATTTATTTTTATTTATTTTTTATTATTTTTTATATTTATATTTTTATTTATTTTTTTTTATATTTTTTATTTATTATTTTTATTTATATTTATTTTATTTTATTATTTTTTTTATTTATTATTATTTATTTATTTTTATATTTATTTTTTTATATTATTTTTTATTTTATATTTATTTATTATTTTTTATTATATTTATTATTTTTTATTTTTTTAATTTATATTTTATTTATTTTTTATTTTATATTTTTTTTTATATTATTTTTATATTATTTATATTTTATTATTTTTTTTTATTTTATTTTTTATTTATTATTATTTTTTTATTATTTTATTTATATTTTATTTTTTATATTTATTTTATTTATATTTTATATTTTTTATTTTATATTATTTTATTTTTTTATATATTTTATTTTTATATTATTTTATTTATTTATTTTTTATTATTTATTTTTTTTATATTTTTTATTTTATATTTTTTTATTATTTTTTTATTTTTATATTATATAATTTTTTTATTTTATTTTTATTTATTTTATTATATTTATTTAATATTATTTTTATTATTTATTTTTTATTTTTTATTATATTTATTTAATTATTATTATTTTATATTATATTTTTTATTTTATTTTTTATTATTTTTATTATTTATTTATTTTTTTATTTTTTTTTATTTATTTATTTTTTATATTTATTTTTATTATTTTTTATTTATTAATTATTTTATTTATTTTTTATTTATTTTTATTTTTTTTATTTTATTATTTATTTATTTTTTTTTATTATTTTATATTTTTATTTATTTTATTTATTTTTAATATTTTTATTTATTATTATTTATTATTTTTTTTATTTTATTTATATTTTTTTTTATAATTTTTTTTTAATTTTATATTTTATTTTATTATTTATTTTTATTTATTATATTTTTTTTATTTATTTTTATTATTTTTTTAATTTTTTTATTATTATTTTATTTTATATTTTTTATTATATTTTTTTTTATATTTAATTTTTTTTTATATTATTTATTTTTTATATTATTAATTTTTTATTTTTTTATTTTTATTTATTTTTATTTTTTTATATTTATTTAATTTTTTTTTATTTTTTTTATTATTTTTATTATTTTATTTTTTTTATTATTATTTTTATTTTTTATTTATTATATTTTTATTTTTTATTTTTTTTTATTTTTATATTTTATATTTTTTTTATTTATTATTTTTTTTATTTATTTTTTATTTTATTTTTTATATTTTTTTTTATTTTATATTTTATTTATTTTTATATTTTTTTTATTTTTTTTTATTATTTTTATTTATTTTTTTATTTTATTTTTTATTTTATTTTTTATTATTATTTTTTTATTTATTTTTTAATATTTTTATTTTTTATTTTTATTATTTATTTTATTATTTTATTTTATTTTTTTTATATTTATTTTTTTATTTATATTATTTTATTTTATTTATTTTTTATTTTTTTTTATTTTTATTTATTATTTTTATTTATTTT